>JASDQU010242854.1:121846-134657 GCA_032191745.1 Picea mariana
TTTCTTCAAGGGTTGACATCAATGACAAGCAACCTTAATCAACATTATCAACCATGAAAATTAATTCCCAAATAGACAAGAATACACAGACTATCAAGGATGAATCAAACACCTTTACAAATAGCGGCTAAAAAGTATGATTCAATTTTGAACCTTGTTGCCTTCAATAAGACCATGTTGTCAACAAGAGGATTAGGCTTTCAAGTAAACTAGGAAATGAATGAAAACTGAAGCTATCTCATTTAACTAAAGAGAAAACCTTAGTATTGTCTTTCTCCTTCTATTCTCCCCTTGTCTCCTCCTCTCATTGAACCTTTATTCTTTCTCAATACGTTGAGGGAGTTCAACTACTTCCTTTAGTTAAGTCAAATTAACTTAACTAATTAGTTTAGGGAGAAATAATTAATAATAATATATAAATACAGGTCTAGTGAATAATTATAAATAGGTGGGACCCCTTGTGACTCCCATCATTCTTTTTCCAATCATCAAATATAAATTAAAAATTTACCATTTGGATCATATAACACCCTTGTAGTTCCCATTGATATCCTTTGAATCAAATATTTAAATATCAACAAAATTTAAGGACATATCCCCCCCCAAAAAAACCATTTTATCCACAAAAATATCCAAAATAAAGCTTGTTGTCCCAAAAAATTGAAAATTATTAAATATTTTCTTCATCACTAAAAATCATAAAAGATTTAAAATCCATATTTGTTGCTTTGTGAGGTATATTTCCTCTTCTCACTGTTGTCTCCAACTGACTTTTCTTGAGTATCCCTTGGTTGTTTATACCCTTGGGGTTGTATGGTTTTGATCACATGGGAAAAGTAATCTCTTAGGTGGAGACGTGAGGACACATACTTAGAATATTCTATGGATGGACTAGAGGGGGAGGTCACTTCTTTTCCTTTGTCTTGCATAGGTTGTGGGATATCAGTTTTTAATCTTTTGTTGTCGTGCGAGGATTGTACTGGTGAAACAACAAGAGCAATTTGAACACTGGGATTAACTAGTGGTGGTAAATGTAAGGACACAATGGTCCAACCTCGGTGGTGAGAGACAGGCTGGTGGACAATTTCTTTCCAATCATCATTAGCAGAGACTTCAAGCTACATTGACAAATGTGGAGGAGCACGAATCCTAGGAAAATTATGAGGAGGTTGAAATGGGGGTCTATCAGGTCAAGGATGCAATATAACATGTCCAACCAAATTGAAAAACCCAAATTGAAACAATTGGTTTAACTCTTGTAGATCATCATTAAAGTGAATAGAAAATTGAGGGTTTCTATGGCCTCGCTGCCAGTTACCTCTGCCCCTATTATTTCAGCGATTATTGCCCCTACTAAAAAAATTCATCCTGTAGAAATATTTAACCAGTCATGAAAATTTCTTAGTAACCCATACAAGAAACTCTACTTAAATAAATCAAGAGTTGTCTCTATTATTTACTACATGATGCAAGCAATCCATCCATAAAAAAGCCATAAATTAATTGCCACACGAATAGGGAATTGATAGGGTCATTCAGAGTATGGAGGGATTGTACTTAGCATAAAATGATATAATGGAAGGGAAAGATTCATAAATATTTTTCAAGGAATTAATAAAACAATCAAACTGTGTATACAACTAGCTCCCAAAATATCATCAATTATTTCTTTCATTTCCTCACAAAAATTTCCCTTTAAAAAAAGAAGAGTAACAATAGAACATGGAGTGAAAAATGTAATTGGGATAATGAGGGGAGTGTATTTTGAGTAAAATTCTATAATGGAAGGGGCTCCCATGGATATTGTTCTATCATATATCAAACAATTCCATTTTCAACATCAAAATTTAAACTTCTTCACTATTTCAAGATTGAACTTCAACACTCTGTTTCCAAAATAACAGAACTCAAATTTCACTTCCAGGGTGTTCATTTGCATCTAGAAGTTTCATTTCACAAGAATAATTTCATAATATTTTTCTCAATAAACATTCAACAGTAATAACATATCTTGCGCGCAACAGGGTCGAGGAGGCACAACGCCACAATAATCAAAATAAACACAACCAACAGTTCAGGAATGGATAGACTTTGGTTCCCAATATCAACACCAGTACATTAAAATCACTACAAGTTTCCATGAAGTGGCCACAAAAGGGATCCCTTCATATAACATAATTCAAAATTGAAACTTCAATTAACAACGCTCCTAAAATCCTTTTCATTCTAGATCAAAAAACTCATTCAACGCATATATAATTTACCCACAGAGGTATTCCTTTCATACAAAATCAAACACATAGTAGGTCGTATCCCTTAAAAAATATTTTGCAATGTTGCAATCACCCCAATATCTCCACAAGACATACTGTATTTTCAAACAAATGAGTAGGGTTAACACACATCCCACTTTTGAACAACAAATAATCAACTAAACCCATGACTACTAGTGAGCACGAACAATGGCTTTATCAATTTATGGGTTGGCCATCTCCACAATAATTTCCAATGCACAGGGTTCCATACATAACAATGGTGAACAATGCGGTGAGGGAAACGAACTGATCGAATTGAGAGTTTAGCCAAAATGAGCACAAGAAGCTTTAAAACTTCCAAAACACTTCATACTTATACTCAGAGAGCTTCTATAAGGAAGCGGGAATGATGGGTATGAAGACTAAAAAATTAAATGAGATGAAGAGCGTTCATATAACCCACATGTAAGGAGCAGTGATACTCTTAAGGAAGAAACCCAAAACAAGAAACCAGAGGTAAGGCAGGCTCAGGAGTTTCCCAACGATACTCTTTTCCATAACAAAAATGTGAATCGCTATACCCAAAAAAATACACCACACTTATTTTCAATGCGATGATTCAAATACAACCACCACAGGAAACCAAAACCTTGCAAATGACCAATACACAGTCTGAATTCATTCATATAACAGCTTTGGAAATGCACATACTATGAGAAAACAAGAGATAATTGTTGACTTAAAGAGAAGATTGAATGTTCGTGGATGGAAAAGAAAGAAAACCAAATACTTGTTTAGAATTGCTAAGGAGAAATGACCATCCTGTATACCTTCTCCATGGCTGAGCAAAGTGGAGTAGCAACAACCAACAAGATAAAATGAAAAATGACTAGGGTGGTGGGATCGAGGTGAGTTAGAGTGACACACATTTAATGCATGTCGCTTCTACATTCACGTTTTCATTCATGGCCAGTACGAGTAGGACCACTATTCAACTCATCAACCATTAACATTCAAATCAACTTAATGCAGGCCAACTATGCCATAGTTTTCCAATGTTCCAATTTTGCAAATGCACCAACCCTTGACATTATTCTCATTTCACATATAACAATACTTTTCTAGGAATACCAAATCATAACCAAACTCACTTTTAAACCAGTGTGTGCAACACTTGTTTAAAAACTCCAATGTGATGCATCTCAAATACTTTCTACGGATACCATGTTCCAACCTTACTTTCAATTCAAACAATGTGTGTACCCTTGTAGCATGAATTCACCACATCACACATATAACTTAAACATGGAGTTTAGGTCCTTTCTCAAAATAAATGTAACATAATAATACTTGTGAGTGTTATATAAAAACAACACCATTCCCTTTTAAATCATATCACCCCTAACATCATATTTGATTAATCATTCCTATAGATATTTTAAACGAAAATAAATTGAAGGGATCATCTCATCCAACCCATCAGCATGTAAATCATAAGTGTGTTTTCTTCGTCATAGTCGCACAGGTTACACCAGGGGTCCCACCTATTAGTATATTATTAAATATAGTTAAATAATAAGTCATAAGGAATTTGCAATCATTTGTAATCAAGTACCCTATGTTGCGCTTTTGGGCATCAACACACCCACGCTTTCTGCTAAAGTCATCTATAAAGTTTAGGAAATATTGACTCCCTCCTATATATTGGGTTTCATTGAGACACAAACATCTGTATGGACAAGTTCAATTTGTTCCTTGGCTCTATAGAATGCATTTGAAAAACTATTTCTTGGGTGTTTGGCTAAGATACAAGTTTCACAGGAGTTATGCTTATCTTTTATCTTGAGTAAACAATTTACCATCCAATTATTTTGCAACAGACTAAGACTGGGAAATGGTAGATGACCATACCTATCATGCCATAACCAGGATTCATCAGTACTAGTTACATTTTGGGAATAAGATTAGGATCAGTTCAGTTTGTGGGAATACGACAATGACTGGTTCATGCTTTTCAATGTCAAGGGATACATTCTATTCTTGGTCATTTGAGCCTGAGTTAGGATTTTATTACTTGGGTGCTTATCAAGGAGTATGCAAATGAGGCCTTCAAATATGAATTTGTATCCATGCTGACTCATTTGACCTATTCTCATTAGGTTTTGAATAAGATGTGGTACATAGAAAACACCATTTATGTTTCTTCTTTCACCTTGCCTAGTTAAGGCTCACAATATAAATTTACCTTGGGATTTGACCTTTGAATGATCACCAAGTTCAATTTCACAAATGATAGACCTATGCAACCACTATATAACGACAACATATCCTTGATTTCATTGGTATCTTTAGTGGTGTGACATGAGAGGAACATTGTCTCACATGTCCCTTCATCAGATTAGCTGACATGCACTCTGCCTTTCTTCATATCACATTGTTTCTTCTGACAATCTCTTTCATAATGCCCAAATTTGTTACAGTAATAACACTTGATCCTTGACTTGTCTTTGTATTTTATGTTGCCTCTCCCTCTTTGGTTCTGAAAGGGATCTTGCTTTGATTCTTGATATGGAGTTGACCTCTCTCCTGCATGTGAAGAGTCTCTTCCTCCCCTGCCTCTGATTCTTCCTTTTCTACTTATTCTTCCACCATTAACCCTTCCTCTTCCTCAACTAAAGTAGGCTTGGATATAAAAGGAATTCTCAAGAGATGAATGCTCATTCTGATCTAGTCTTGCTTCATGGGATAGAAGGGATCTCGTGATCTCATAAATATTAATTTGACTTGTGTATCTGGCCTCCTCTATAACTGAAACCATTGGAATGAATTTGGTGGATAGGGTTCGAAGAACCTTCTCAAAACATTTTTGATTAGATATGTTTTCACCGTATGTTTTCAATTGGTTCGTAGTGTTCATTACTTTGTTCATGTATAGATCTATCGTCTCAGACTGCTTCATCTTTAGGGTTTCAAAATATCTTCGTAGAGTCTGCAATTTTATGGTCTTCACCTAGGTCATGCCTTGATAATTTATTTTCAAGATATCCCAAGAAGATTTAGAAGTATTTGCGAGGGAGATCTTGGGCCATACTTTTTCATCCAATGAACCTCGAATCTGATTCAATTCTTTTGCATATATGTTTATGTGTTCTTTCACCTGATTTCATTGATTTTTGGTCACGGCGAGTTCGACTGCTTCATCTGCTGGTTATTTGTACCTGATGGAAATTAAATCCAAGACATCAAGGGCTTTCAACCAGGTCCTCATTTTGATTGACCACATTTGATAATTTTTTCCTTTGAGAGGAAGAATAGGGACAAACAAATGGCTTGAATTACTGGAGGTCATTTTTTTTAAATATCCCAAACACAAAAGTTGTAATAGCACTCGGCCTCTTTTTGACAGCTCAAGGATTTCACAGGATATCCCTTTTCTAAAAATCCTCAAAACCATTTCAAATGATTATATATATATATATATATATATATATATATATATATATATATATATATATATATATACTAAAAATCCTTTCATTCACTTAAAGATTCAATATGATGTTTTAAATATTATAAGGTTTTCATACCAAATTGTTGGACCCAAAATATCAAACAAGAATCCTCCNAAATGATTATATATATATATATATATATATATATATATATATATATATATATATATATATACTAAAAATCCTTTCATTCACTTAAAGATTCAATATGATGTTTTAAATATTATAAGGTTTTCATACCAAATTGTTGGACCCAAAATATCAAACAAGAATCCTCCGAGGAAGACGTCGATCTGACTAATTTGAAGTGAGACAACAATGATGGCTTCATCAAATTAAATTTCTGCAATTAGGATGTTCCTGTGGCACTTTCAGACATGCAAGATTGCAAGATGATATGATCTTTGATGCCTCCAAAGAATTCAAACATGCTAAGTCTCAACTCCTATGGGGATAGCCTCTCTTGATGTGTGAACAAGTTTCCGAGCTAGCGATTCAGTTTTATTCTAAACCTTTTATGATACCATGATACTAATTAGGTATAACAAACATTACGAAATAGAGTTCAAACAAGAAGATCAATTCAGAGCACATGCTTGAGCTATTCTCATCACTAAGCTGGATAAATAGAAAATATACATTTTGATTGATGTCTACACTTGTCACTAAGATGATTACACTTGTTGCTGACTAAAAAACTTGTCACAACTCTTAAATGTGATTTGTTCACTTACACTAGTGATGCATTAATTACAATAACTAACACAATGTTCTTACTCTCTTAACATAAGTACTAAAGTCTTTCATCTTCTTTATTTATTATTAATATTAGGATTTCCTCCATGGGATTTCTCTCTTATTATAAGTACTAAAATTTGCCAAGTTCTCTATTTATTTCCAATATTGTGTTTTTTTTAATGTGAAGGAACACCATGTTATTCTCTCTAGAATTTGAAGTTTTATTCTATATCTTCCATTAATTATTTTTATTTATATGCATGTTGGATAAAGGGGCTGAACAAAAAGGTCTATATCTATTAGTTTCTCTGGAGTTGTTTATTTTCTTTGACTTTCACATTAATTCTACATTTTTAATTATTTTAATTCAAATATGGAATTAGTATTTGTATGAAAATGGTTTGAGTGTTGTTCCCTTTGGCCCCATATTGAAACCTAAAGCTAGAAAGATTTATCCAAGCCTCCATAGAGTGTGTTGATATTGTTGTCTTGCCATAAACAACTTGAGGAACAACACCTATGAACATACCTATGGGATATCTTTCTCACAATGTTAGGGATTTTCGATGCAGGAGCATCATTGGCAATAGCGTGGAGCAAGACTTATCAACGTCAAGGAATCTATACGGGAGCTCAATGCTGGCAGTCACAAAAGATATTTTAAAGTCTTCCTTAACTCAACACCAGAATTAATCTTTGGGGCACACTTGAAATCAGGCCGGGGAAATTTGGAGGCATGCTTGGACGATTTCGAGGGAAATGGGAGACTCCGCTACGGCTCTGGAATGTGACTGGTCTAGATAGTTGTTAGGTTAAGTTTTAAAGTAGACAAGTAGTCAGAGAAACCCTAAGAGCCCTCTGTGATAAATAGAGGTTTTCTATACCCAAATGAGGCTAGGTTGCTAGTCAGTAGTTGGCTGGAATAGAAGCTAGGAGAATATTTCATTAGTTTTGTTGTTCATTTATAGTTGTAACCATTTTTATTTTTTGAATAGAACAAAGGAAAATTAATCCAATGCATGGTGTGAACATTGCTTGCAATTCTCTGTATTGTGTTTTCATGAATGAATGAATCTTATTTTGAGTAGATGTAACTATAAATGTTAGGATAAGTTTCAATTGTTTCTCTTATGTCGAGTGGTGCGAGGTGTGCACACAGAACACAAGGAGTGCATTGATGGAATCTGTTTCGGTTCTGAAGCTCATAAGAGATAACATGAAACTTTCCCTTTTCAAGGAGTGCAAAGAGACTGGTGCAAGGAGTGCACAGTCGTTCGCAAGAACCCTAACCTTGTGTGAAGATCTGGAGCAAGCAGTGTGCAGATCCAAGATTCAAGTAAGCGTCGAACAGTTAGGAAAGGAGAATGCCAGGAAGGTGAGAGGAATTTCTCTTCAAGAAATCCTTCCAAATCTGAGTTATCGAATACCTGAAATGCAAGGTGTGCGTCGAAATTCGATGTCTTCAGAAGACCAAGCTCAGGAAAGGTAACACTTTTCATAAGTGTTAAATAGATATAAGAATTAGACTCGTCGAAGGAGCAAAGGTTCGAAACCCTTGAACACCCAGAACATATTCTAACTCTAAAGATAGCGTAAGAAAAAGGGGGAAGATATCTCAGTCGTTCAATCTGAATGCTAGAGAATCAAAACCGTCCATTTGGAGGAACGCATGGAAAACGACCAATGTTGCGTTGACTAGAATTTTGGATGAGTCAAAGGGAAGAACACTAAGAATTCGCGAAGCCCAAATCCGTGACTTGATCTGAGTCATTAGATCCAAGCGAGATCTGGACCATTGATTGTCCAGGGTAAAATATCGACATTTCGGGAATTGGAGGATCAAAGGTGACAAGTCTTTTGACTTCATGAAACACAAATTCCCGAAAGCATCGTGACCATCAGTTATTAGGAGAGACTTGGACCATTGATCTAGTGCCACCACGATTTTGGCTATCGGAAGAACGAAGGAAAGGGAACTCTAGATTCGCAAACATGAAACGACGACTTGATCACAGTCATCGATAAAGGGAAGATTTGGACCATAGATCTTGGGTTATCATGATTTTGGATATTGGGTGAAAAGAGGTACCAACACTCCCAGGGTCACAAACACGAAATCATGACGCACCTTTCACTCGAGTGCGTGGTCACCGCCAGTGGTCACAAGGGAGAAAGGGCTTAACAGAGAGGAGATATCGCTTGTTTGGCATTAAGGTTCAAAAAATGCTTGGGAGAGAAGTCGCGGGTCTCAAGAAACCTACATATTTGTGGAAAAGGACCTATGTAAGTGGGTTTGAGGTCTAGCAAAGACCCAAAGAATCAATCAGACTTAGTATATTGATCAATCCTAGGCCAGGAGGTCATGAATCCCTTAGGAGAGAATGGGGGTCTGCATCAAGTGGTATCAGAGACTTAGTTTTTAAATTCATGTAGCAGAGAGTAGATAAAAAAAATAATATGATATGCACTGTCAAGTGGTATCAGAGTAGAAATTTTCCTTGCAGATAGTAGGAAAAGGAGATGAAACAACATAACTCAAAGTTGTACTCTATGTGTGACAGACACTCAACCCAATTCCACCAACGAGACGAGTGGAACCACCTTTGGCCAATCAAGATGTGGAAAGGCAGATGCGAGAACTCTGTGCAGGATTAGAGGTGATGGAGGCAATGCAGATATGAGCAACTGATGTTGGAGACGTTAGCAATGCATAGAGAAAAGAAGCAATGGGAGATAATGTTGTTGAAGAATATGGAGGAGAGGATGTTGCCAAAGGACGCTTGTTACGAGGAGTTGCCATATTGGGAGGTAGAGCCAAGATGGAGTCCCCAATGTATGAAGGAAATTTAGATATCAAAGAGATATTAGATTGGATAAGATCCATGGACAAATATTTTTACTATGAAGACGTCGATGAGGAAAGAAGGGTGACACATGCTATCACTAGACTAAAAGGACATGCAGCACTATGGTGGGATGAATTGCAGGATGAGAGGAGAAGCAAAGGAAAAAAAAAGATAAAAAATTGGGATAGAAAGATATCCAATCTTAAGTATAAGTTCATGCCCAAGGATTATCAGATCAATCTGTTCAGGAAAATGTAGAACCTGAGACAGAAATGGATGACAGTTAAGGAGTACACGAAGGACTTTTATAGGATGAACATAAAAACTGGAAAAAGAGAGAGAGATGAGGAAAAAGTATCCAGATATATAAATGGCATGAGATATGAAATCCAGGATGAGCTCTGCATGATGTCAGTAAGGACAATTGAGGATGCTTATCAGTTTGCACTGAAGGCAAAGGAGAAGTTGGCTAGAAAACAAAGACAGTGAGGGAGAGGTAAAAGCTCGGTCCTAAGAAAAAACAAGGGATTTACCCATGACAGAGAACATAAGTCTAAGGATGAGACTGAGAAACCACATAGTCACTCGGAAAGAGGAGAAAATTCTTGAGGAAGACAAGGTGGTGGAAGAAATTCTTCCAGAGGAAGAGGAAGAGGAGGAGGAGGCAACGTAATATGTTATGCCTGTGGAAAGACAATACACATGTTTTGAGAATGTCCTGAGAAAAATAAAGGATGAGGTGAAGATCACATTTTATAATCATAGAGAAGAGATCTTGAAGTGAAAGGAACAGAGGATGGAAGATCCATGATGTTGAGGAAGGTTCTCTTAAAATCAAAGGCATAAATTGAAAGGTCAGTGCAAAGGAACAGTCTCTTCAGAACAACTTGAAAGACTAAATATAGAGTATGCAAGGTGATAATTGACAGTGGGAGCACTGAAAACTTAGTATCCAAAGAGATGGTGGAGAAATTGGAGCTAGAGACAATTTCACATCCAAATCCATACAAAGCCTCATGGTTGTAGAAAGGACACCAGGTAATGGTTACTAAACAATGCTTGGTTGAATTTAAAATAGGAGGATATAAAGATGATATTATGTGTGATGTAATTCCCATGGATGTATGTCATATTCTATTGGGAATACCATGGCAGGTTGACAAGAATGTCATTCATGATGGAAAAAAAAATACATACACATTAGAGAAGAATGGTAGGACACACATGTTGTTCCCAATAGAGGATAAAAAAGTGAAAGAGGAGGCCATCACAAGAATACTTCTCATGAGTGGGAAGGAACACATGAAAGTGGTCAAGGAAGAACAAGAGATGCAGTTTGTTGTGGTGAGGAAACCCATAGTTATCATTACAAGTACTTCGATGGAGGATTTTCCTGAAGAGGTTCAGGAATTGTTGGATAATTTTGTTGAGATAGTAGTGGATGAGCTTCCTAACTCATTGCCTCCCATGAGAAGTATCAGTCACCATATTTACTTGATACCAGGATCAAGTCTACAAAACAAAGCATCATATAGATCGACACCTCGAGAGAATGAGGAAGTGAAGAACCAAGTCCACGAACTGTTAGACAAGGGTTTGGTCAGAGAAATCTTGAGTCCATGTGCAGTACCAACTGTATTGAGTCCAAAGAAGGATGGAGGCTAGATAAGGTGTATAGACTCAAGGGCCATTAACAACATCACCATCATGTATAGATTCCCTTTACCAAGAATGGATGATTTAATGGACTACTTAAGTGGAGAAAATTTATTTTCTAAAATATATTTGAAAATTGGATATCACCGGATTAGAATTAGAGAAGGTGACGAGTGGAAAACATCCTTTAAAAAAAATGAAGGGTTATATGAGTGGCTTGTTATGCCATTTGGCTTAACAAATTCCTCGAGTACTTTTATGAGGTTGATAAATGAAATACTGAAAGATTTCATTGACAAGTTTTTTATTGTGTATCTGGATGATATATTGATCTTTAGAAGGACTAAAGAGGAGAATTTGAGGCACCTGTCACTAGTGATGAGGAGGCTACAACAAGAGTAGTTGTTGATAAATATGAAGAAGTCATCTTTTACGAAGACATAACTCATTTATTTGTGTTTTGTGATCTCTTCAAATGAACTAAAAATGGATCTAGACAAGGTGAAAGCAATCAAAGAATGGTTGTCACTAAGGAGTATGTTTGAAGTAAGAATCTTCCATGGATTAGCAAGTTTCTAGAGGAATTTCATCAGAGACTTCATTGGAATTTGTGCATCGATGATGGATACAGTGAAGAACAGTCACAAGTCTTTTAAATGGATAGAGGAAGCCGAGAGGAGCTTCAATATACTAAAGGAGAAAATAAAAGAACAACGAATTCTAGTCTTGCYGAATTTTGAAAAGACATTTCAGGTAAGATGTGATGCAAGTGGAGTTGCAATAGGAGTGGCTTTGAGTAAGGACAATAGACATGTTGCCTATTTCAGTGAGAAACTGAATGAGACCAAGAGAAAATACTCCACATATGACATGGAAGTTTATTCCATAATTCAATCCTTAAATAAATAGAGACATTATCTTGTCCTAGAAGAATTTGTCTTGTATAGTGATAACCATGCAGAATTTTACTTTTGTCATAAAACATATTGTTGGGAATGCTAACAAAGTTGTTGATGCATTGAGCAGGAGATGTTTGATTCTGCAGGAATTCAAGGTGAAGACCTTGGGGTTTGAACACCTTAAGGGCATGTATTGTGATGATACAGATTTCAAGGAAGCATACGAAGCATGTGAAAATCCTGTGTTCAGAGAGAGAATCCAGTGGACAAAGTACATGTGTTAAGGTCCTAACCCGCACATAGGTAGATCAATGTATTCGGATGTAATAAAGGCCAATATTAATAAGACCTTTCAATAAAATAGAATAAGGCGGATGTAAGAAGACCTAATAGAAGCTTCCGCTTCTAGAAGGATCTTCCTCTAGATGCTTCTTTTTAGTATAAATATGAGTCGAGGGTATGAGAACCCTAGCTTGGATATTATTGTAATAGAGCGCTTCTCAACTGGAGGTTGCCCCCTCGAAGAGGCCTGTAAACATTGCTATCTGATTCAAGTGTTATTTCTGTTGCTATTTTGTATATCATTTCTGTGTATTGTGAAGATTATGCCGGATATTTTACTGTTATTTTGTCATTTCTAGAATTTTGTTTCTGTTCTGCATATTTTATATATCCGGTATCTTGCAAGTGGTATCAGAGCACTTTCCTTGGCAGAAATTGTGGGTATTTTTTTTCAGGGTAGAGACGTATTCCGGTGTCTTTAAGCCACAGAGATCTGTCGTTACGCACATAAACCCGCGGTTGAGGGATTCATACACGCGGGAAATACAAGTGGTTCTTAAGCGCACGTTTGTTGGCCACCCTTGTAACCCCTGTTGGTACCCCTTCGAGTGGTAGCGCATCAG
>JASDQU010242854.1:144633-178764 GCA_032191745.1 Picea mariana
TGTGAGGTATGCCAACGGAACAAGGGAAAAACAATCAAATCTCCAGGCACACTACAACTGCTTCCAATTCCCCCTGATATTTGGAAGGATATATCTATGGATTTTATTACAAGCTTACCCAAATCAGGGAATAAATCAGTGATAATGGTGGTGGTGGATCGCCTTTCCAAGTATGCTCATTTTTGTGCTCTTCCCCACCCATTTACTACATCCACGGTGGCCCAAATTTTCATGGATCAGGTCTTCAAGCTTCATGGCATGCCAAACTCTATTGTTTCTGATCGAGACCCAACTTTCACAAGTAATTTTTGGCAAGAACTATTTAAGCTACAAGGCACACAATTGTATCTCAACTCAGCTTATCATCCCCAGACAGATGGTCAAACTGAAGTCGTCAACAAGTGTTTGGAAACCTATCTGAGGTGCTTTGCATCGGAAAAACAACACCAGTGGGCTCAATGGTTACCCCTCGCCGAATGGTGCTACAACACTACATACCATACAACCACTCGCATGACTCCTTTTGAAGCAGTGTATGGATAGAAGCCACCATCAGTTCTCTCATACTTACCGGGTACCTCGAAGGTCCAGGTGGTCGACCAAACACTTACAGTCCAAGAGGATATCCTTCATACCCTTAAAGAGAACTTGGTCATGGCCCAGAACAGAATGAAGCAGCAAGCGGATCAAGGTCGCTTGAAACGTCAATTTGTAGAAGGGGATCAGGTGTTTCTGCGACTGCAACCATATAAGCAAACTTCCCTCAAGGTCGAGCAGTGTCAGAAGCTAGCACCCAAATTTTATGGCCCTTACATAGTTCTAAAGCATGTGGGACAAGTTGCATATCAGTTAGCTCTGCCCAGTGAGTCGAAGCTACATCTTGTTTTTCGTGTTTCCTGCTTGAAGAAGGTGATTGGAACCAGGTGCCAACTTCAAACCAACCTTCCAAAGTTAGCTGAAGAAGGATCTATTTGGCTACAACCAGAAGCAGTTTTGGACCAGAGGGAGCATCGCCTGCGTCAAAGAACCATCAAGGAAGTGCTAGTACAGTGGAAAGATATGACTCCAGCAGATGCCACTTGGGAACCAGCTACCATTCTGTAGCAGTTTCCACATCTCAAGCCTTGAGGACAAGGCTGTTTTTAAGGGGGCGGACATGTTAAGGTCCTAACCCCCACATAGGTAGATCAATGTATTCGGATGTAATAAAGGTCAATATTAATAAGACCTTTCAATAAAAGAGAATAAGGCGGATGTAAGAAGACCTAATAGAAGCTTCCGCTTCTAGAAGGATCTTCCTCTAGATGCTTCTTTTTAGTATAAATAGGAGTCGAGGGTATGAGAACCCTAGCTTGGATATTATTGTAGTAGAGCACTGCTTGACTGGAAGTTGCCCCCTCGAAGAGGCCTGTGAACATTGCTATCTGATTCAAGTGCTATTTCTGTTGCTATTTCGTATATCATTTCTGTGTATTGTGAAGATTATGCTGGATATTTTACTGTTATTCTGTCATTTCTAGCATTTTGTTTCTGTTCTGCATATTTTGTATATCCGGTATCTTGCAACATGATTCAAGAGTGATTTTTGCTCAAGGGGAATCAATTGTGCATACCAAAATGTTAAATAAGGGATAACATTTTTAAAGAAAAGCATAGTGGAGGATTGGCTTGAAATTTTGGCCATGATAAAAAATTTGCGCAGTTGAGCAGTTCATTCTATTGGCCAGGTATGATAATAGAGGTGATAAAGTTTGTGAACAGATGTAGAATCTGCCAGCATGCAAAAGGAGAAAGATAGAACACCTGATTGTATCAACCATTGCCAATACTAGAGAGGCCGTGGGATGCAATAAGCATGGATTTTGTGTTGGGAATACCAATAAAGCAAAGAGGATTTGATTCCATATTTGTGGTGGTGGATATATTTTCAAATATGGAACATTTTATCCCATGCCATAATACCAATGATGCAACACATCTTGCAAATCTATTTTTCAAGGAAGATGTAAGACTTCACGGCCTACCCAGAAGCATTATCTTGGACAGAGACACAAAATTTGTTGGTCACTTTTGGAGAAGTCTATGGAAGAAGTTGGGGACATATTTTTCCTTTAGATCAACTTGTCATCCTCAGACAAATGGACAGACTGAGGTGGTGAAAAAAAGTTTGGGAAACTTATTGAGGAGTCTCATCACTAAGCACCATAATCAGTGGGATTAGATTCTTCCACAAGCATAATTTACATACAATGACTCACCAAACAGGAGCACTGGAAAGAGCCCATTCCAAATATTGTATGGAATGAAACCCATGGGAGTATATGAGTTGAGAGACTTGGAACGAAGTGAGATCAGTTGTGTTGGAGAAAAAGATTTTGCTGCAGACATGCAGAAGCTCCATAGCCAAATTAAAGGACAGTTGCAGATTTATAACCAAGAGTATAAACACGGAGCTGACCAAAATCGTAGAGAACTTCAATTTGAAGTAGGATATCAGGTTCTGGCACATCTCAAAAAAGATAGGTTCCCTAGGGGAACATATAATAAGTTAAAGATGAAAAAGATATGACCATGTAAGATCTTGAGGAAGATTGATGCAAACGTCTACGAGATTGAGCTGCCAAATAGTGTGGACATGTCACCCATATTCAATGTTTCATACCTGTATCCTTACAAGAAAGATGACACAGAGGGATCAGAATATCAAGAGAAGATCCAGTGGGAGAAACAAATGTCTGTAGGAGAGAAGCCACAAATGGATAAGATTGTGGATCATAGGATCGGTAAAAAGACCAGGAGGAAAAACTATTTTGAATATCTAGACAAGTGGAAGGGACACCCAATAGAGGATATAAGTTGGGAAAATGAAGCTGCTATATAGAAGCATGGAACATCAGTGTAGGAGTTCATGGATAGGAGTCCATGAATTTTTGTTAAGGGGATTATGATGCAGGAGCATCATTGGCAATCGCGTGGAGCGAGACTTATCAATGTCAAGGAATCTATATGGGAGATCAACGCTGGAAGTCACAACAAATATTTTGAAGTTCGCCTTAACTCAGTGCCAGAATTAATCTTTGGGGCACGCTTGAAATCAGGCTGGGAAAATTTGGAGGCACGCTTGGAGGATTGCAAGAAAAATGGGAGACTTAACTACGGCTCTAGAATGAGACAGGTCTAGATAGTCATTAGGTTAAGTTTTAGAGTAGACAAGTAGTCAGGGGAAACCCTAACAACCCTCTGTGATAAATAGAGGTTTTGTACGCCCGAATGTGGCTAGGTTGCTAGTCAGTAGTTGGCTGGAATAGAAGTTAGGAGAATAATTAAGTAGTTTTGTTGTTCAGTTACAATTGTAACCATTTTGATTTTTGAATAGAACAGAGGAAAATTAATCCAATGCATGGTGTGAACATTGCTCCTAATTATTTGTATTGTGTTTTCATGAATGAATGAATCTCATTTTGAGTAGATGGAACTGTAAATGTTAGGATAAGTTTCAATTGTTTCTCTTATGTCGAGTGGTGCAAGGTGTGCACATAGAACACAAGGAGTGCATTGATGGAATATTTTTCAGTTCTGAAGATCAGAAGAGATAACATGAAACTTTCCCTTTGCAAGAAGTGCAAAGAGACTGGTGCAAGGAGTGCACATTTGTTCACAAGAACTTTAACCTTGCGTGAAGATCTGGTGCAAGAAATGCATAGATCTGATATTCGACTAAGTGTCGAAGAGTCAGGAAAGGAGAACGCCAAGAAGGTGAGAGGAATTTCTCTTCAAGAAATCCTTCAGAATCTGAGTTATAGAATCCCTGAAACACAAGGTGTGCATGGAAAGTCGAAGTCTTCAAAAGACCAAGCTCAAGAAGGGTAACACTTTTCATAAGTGTTAAATGGATACAAGAATCAGACTCATTGAAGGAGCAAAGGTTTGAAACCTTTGAACATCCAAAATATATTCTAACTCTGAAGATAGTGTAAGTGAAATGGGGAAAAGATCTCAGTCGTTTGATCTGAATGCTCGAGAATTGAAACCATCCATCGAGAGGGATGCATGGTGAGTGACCAACGTTGTGTTGACTATCATTTTGGAGGATTCAAAGGAAATATTGCTAAGAATTCGTGAATACCGAATCCACAACTTGATTTGAGTCGTTGGATCCAAGAGAGATCTAGACCGTTGATTGTCTAGGGTAAAATATCGACATTTTAGGGATTGGAGTATCAGAGTTGACAAGTCTTTCAACTTCGAAAAAAGAAAAGTCTTGAAATCATCATGACCATCAGTTCTAAGGAGAGTCCTGGACCATTGATCCATTGCCACCATGATTTTGACTATCGGGAGAATGAAGACAAGGGAAATCTGGAGTCACGAAACACAAAACGTCGACTTGATCACAGTCATCGATCACAGGAAGATATGGACCATAGATCTTGGGTCATCGCGATTTCGGATATTGGGTGAACAGAGGAATAAACTCTCCTAGGTTCACGAAAGGTGAATCGTGAAACGCAAAATCGTGACGCGCCTTTCTCTCGAGCGCATGGTCACCACTATTGGTCATAAGGAAGAAAGGAATTATAGAGAGGAGATAGCACCCGTTTGGCGTTGAGGTTCAAACAACTCTTGGGAGAGAAGTCGCGGGTCTCAGGAGACCTGCACATTTGAGGAAAAGAACCTATGTAAATGGGTTTGGGGTCTAGAAAAGACCCGAAGAGTCTATCAGACTCATTATATTGATCAATCCTAGACTGGGAGGTGGCACAACCATTAGGAGAGAAGGGGAGTTTGCATCAAGTGGTATCAGAGCCTCAGTTTTTAAATTGATGTAGCAGAGAGCAGATAAAGAAAATACTCGCATACATGCCATCTAGTGGTATCAGAGAATAATTTTTTCTTACAGATAGCAGGCAAAGGAGAGGAAACAACATAACTCGAAGTTGTACTCTGTGTGTGATAGACAGTCAACACAATGCCACCAAGGAGACGAGTGGAACCAAATTTGGCCAATCGAGATGTGGAAAGGGATATGTAAGAACTCTGTTCAAAATTGGAGGTGATGGAGGTAGTGTAGAGACGAGCACCTCATGTTGGAGATGTCAGCAATGCAAAGAGAGAAGAAGTGGTGGGAGAGAATGTTGTTGAAGAAGCTGTAGGAGAGGACGTTGTTGAAGAACGCTTGCTGCGAGAAGTTTCCATATTGGGAGGCAGAGACAAGATGGAGGTCCCAATGTATGAAGGCAATTTAGATTTCGAAGAGCTATTAGATTGGATAATATCCATGGACAACTATTTTGACTATGAAGATGTTGATGAGGAAAGAAGAGTGAGACATACTATCACCAGACTAAAAGGACATGCAACACTATGGTGGGATGAACTGTAGGCTGAGAGGAGAATCAAAGGAAAACAAAAGATAAAGAGTTGGGATGGAATGGTATCCAATCTAAAGGCTAAGTTCATGCCCAAGGATTATCAGATCAATATGTTTAGGAGAATGTAGAACCTGAGACAGAAAGGGATGATAGTTAAGGAGTACACAAAGGAGTTCTATAGGCTAAACATTAGAACTAGACAAAGAGAGAGAGATGAAGAAAAAGTGTCTAGATATATAAATGGCCTCAGATATGAAATCCAGGATGAGCTTAGCATGATGTCAATAAGGACAGTGGAGGATGCTTATCAGTTTTCATTGAACCTAGAGAAGAAGTTGGCTAGAAAACAAAGCCAGTGAGGAAGAGGTAAAAGTTCGGTCCCTGGCAAAAAAATGGACTTACCCATGAAATAGCACATAATTCTAAGGATGAGACTAAGAAACCACACAATCACTCGGAAAGAGGAGAAAATTCTTGAGGAAGACAAGGTAGTGGAAGAAATTCTTCCAGAGGAAGAGGAAGAGGAGGAGGAGAAGACATAAGATGGTATTCCTATGGAAATACAAGACACATGTTTTTGGAATGTTCTAATAAAAAGAAAGAAGTAGGAGGTGAATCTCACATTTTAGAAGCATAGAGAAGAGATGTTAAAGAGGAAGGATCAGAGGATGGAAGATCCCTAATGTTGAGGAAGGTTCTCTTAAAACTAGAGGCATAAATTGAAAGTTCAATGCAAAGGAAGTCTCTTCAGAACAAATTGCAAGACTAAAGATAAAGTATGCAAGGTGATAATTGACAGTGGGAGCACTGACAACTTAGTATCCACAAAGATGGTGGAGAAATTGGAGCTGGAGACAAATGCACATCTAAAGCCATAAAAAGTCTCATGGTTGTCAAAAGGAACGAGGTAATGGTTACTAAACAATGCTTGGCTGAATTTAAAATAGGAGGATATAAAGATGATATTATGTGTGATGTAATTCCCATGGATGTATGTCATATTCTGTTGGTAAGACCATGGCAATTTGACAGGAATGTCATTCACGATGGGAAAAAAATACATACACATTAGAGAAGAATGGTAGGACACACATGTTGCTGCCAATAGAAGATAAGAGAGTAAAATAGGAGGCCATCACAAGCATACTTCTCATGAGTGGGAAGGAACTCCTGAAAGAGGTCAAGGAAGAACAGGAGATGCATTTTGTTGTGGTGAGGAAACCCAGAGTTATCATTAAAAGTACTTCAATGGAGGATTTTCCCGAAGAGGTTCAGGAATTGTTGGATAATTTTCTGACATAGTGGTGGATGAGTTTCCTAACTCATTTCCACCCATTAGAAGTATCAATCACCATATTTACTTGATACTAGGATCAAGTCTACCAAACAAATCAACATGTAGATTGACACCTCGAGAGAATGAGGAAGTGAAGAACCAAGTCCAGGAACTGTTAGACAAGGGTTTGGTCAGAGAAAGCTTGAGTCCATGTGCAGTACCAACCATGTTGATTCCAAAGAAGGATGGAGGATGAAGAAGGTGTACAGAATCAAGGGCCATTAACAAGATCACCATCAGGTATAGATTCCCTTTACCAAGAATGGATGATTTAATGGATTGTTTAAGTGGAGAAAATTTCTTTTCTAAAATAGATTTGAAAAGTGGATATCACCAGATTAGAATTAGAAAAGGTGACAAGTGAAAAAAAAACTTTAAGAAAAATGAAGGGTTGTATGAGTGTCTTGTTATGCCATTTGGCTTAAAAAATGCACCGAGTACTTTTATGAGGCTGATGAATGAAATACTAAAATTTTTCATTAGCAAGTTTGTGTTTGTGTATCTAGATGATATATTGATCTTTAGAAGGACTAAAGATGATAATTTGAGGCACCTGTCACTAGTGATGAGGAGGCTACAATAGGAGAAGTTGTTGATAAATCTAAAGAAGTCCTCTTTTATGAAGACAAAACTCATTTATTTGGGGTTTGTGATCTCTTCAAATGAATGGAAAATGGATCTAGAGAAGGTGAAAACAATCAAAGAATGGTTGTCACCAAGGAGTATGTTTGAAGTAAGAAGATTCCATGGATTAGCAAGTTTCTATAGGAAGTTTATCAGAGACTTCAGTGGAACTTGTGCGTCGATGATGGATACAGTGAAGAAGAAGCACAAGTATTTTAAATGGATAGAGGAAGTCGAGAGGAGATTCAATATACTGGAGGAGAAAATAACAAAACAACCAATTCTGGTCTTGCCAAATTTTGAAAAGACATTTCAGGTAAGATGTGATGCAAGTGGAGTTGCAATAGGAGCAACTTTGAGTTAGGACAATAGACCTATTGCTTATTTTAGTGGGAAACTGAATGAGACCAAGAGAAAATACTCCACATATGACAATGAGGTTTATTCCATAATTCAAGCCTTGAAGAAATGGAGACATTATCTTGTCCCATGGGAATTTGTCTTGTATAATGATAACCATGCTTTACAATTCATAACCAGGCAGGAAAAATTGAATCAGAGGCATGCGAAATGGGTCAAGTTTATGAAGAATTTTAATTTTGTCATAAAAAAATATTGTTGGGAATGCTAACAAAGTTGTTTATGCATTGAGTAGGAGATGTTTAATTCTACAGGAATTCCAGGTGAAGACCTTGGGGTTTGAACACCTTAAGGGCATGTATTGTAATGATAAAGATTTCAAGGAAGCATACGAAGCATGTGAAAATCCTGTGTTCAGAGATAGAAGGTAGTGGACAGAGTACATGATTCAATAGGGATTTTTGTTAAAGGGGAGTCAGTTGTTCTTACCAAAATGCTCAATAAGGGATAACCTTTTGAAAGAAAAGCATAGAGGAGGATTGGCTGGAAATTTTGGCCATGATAAAACATTTGCGCAGTTGAGCAGTTCAGACTATTGGCCGAGTATGAGAATAGAGGTGATAAAGTTTGTGAACAAATGTATAATCTGCTAGCATGCAAAAGGAAAAATACAGAACATTGGATTGTATCAACCATTTCCAATACCAGAGAGGTTATGGGATGCAATAAGCATAGATTTTGTGTCGGGAATACCAAGAACGCAAAGAGGATTTGATTCCATATTTGTGGTGGTGGATATATTTTCAAATATGGCACATTTTATCCCATCCTAGAAGACGAGTGATGCAACACATGTTGCAAATCTATTTTTCAAAGAAGTTGTAAGACTTCACGGCCTACCCAGAAGCATTGTCTCGGACAGAGACACAAAATTTGTTGGTCACTTTTGGAGAACACTGTGGAAGAAGTTGGGGACATATTTTTCCTTTAGCTCAGCATATCATCCTTAGACAGATGGATGGAATGAGGTGGTGAATATAAGTTTGATAAATTTATTGAGGAGTTTGGTCACTAAGCATCATAATCAGTGGAATCAGATTCTGCCACAGGCAGAATTTTCATACAATGACTCACCAAACATGAGCACTGGAAAGAGCCGATTCCAAATATTGTATGTAATGCAACCCAAGGGAGTATCTGAGTTGAGATACTTGGAATGGAGTGAGATCAGTTGTGTTGGAGCAGAATATTTTGTTGCAGGCATGCAGAAGCTCCATAGCCAGATCAGAGGATAGTTGTGTAGTTCTAACCAAGAGTAAAAACGTAGATCTGATCAACATCGTAAAGAAATTCAATTTGAAGTAGGAGATCAGGTTATGGAACATCTCAGAAAAGAGAGGTTCCCTAGGGGAACATATGATAAGTTAAAGATGAAAAAGATATGACCATGTAAGATCTTGAGGAAGATTGATGCAAAAACCTACAAGATTGAGGTGCTAGATGATGTGGGTGTCTCGCCCATATTCAATGTTTCATACCTGTATCCTTACAGGAAAAATGACACAGAGGGGTCATAATATCAAGAGAAGATCCAGTGGGAGAAACAAATGCCTATAGCAAAGAAGCCACAAATGGATAAGATCATGGATCAGAGGATCGGTAAAAAGACTAGGAGGAAAACCTATTTTGTATATCTGGTCAAGTGGAAGGTATACCCAATAGAAGATGTCAGTTGGGAAAATGAAACTGCTATACAGAAGCATGGAAGTTCAGTAGAGGAGCTCATGGACAGGAGTCCATGAATTTTTTTCAAGGACATTATGATGCAGGAGCATCGTTGGCAATCGCGAGGAGCAAGACTTATCAACATCAAGGAATATATATGGGAGCCCAACGGTGGCAATCAAAACAAATATTTTGAAGTCCGTCTTAACTCAATGACGCAGTACATGCCTCCCGTGTACCCCGCTCCCACCAGGACCTTCTCTAACTTTGGCCCGAAGAGCTAAAATGCCCTTCAACTTCCCCGTCGGAAGTTCTTTACCCACAGCAACTCTTCCACTTTGATCTCCCTTCCAAATCGAGAAATCAGACTTCGCGATTTCGAAAGTCCTAAGGTCACGTGATTCATACCTCACGATTCCCTGAAGTCCGATGCGAGTCAGTGTTGACTTCCCTTCGCTATCGAAACTTCCCTCCGTCGGGAAATCGCTACTTGCGATGTCCACAAATTGAAACTCCAACCTCCGAATCCCGATATGTTGATTCTCCGATGCACGTGTGGAATTGAATCATCCACCTTATATCTTTCTTTCGGGATTTCGGAACTCATGGGATCGCGAGTCCTAACGTCGATGAACTCGGGTCTTACCTTTCCCCAAACTCCGATACAGCGCCACCTATACTCCACTAATCCCCATGGTCCCACAATACCACGTCACCTCGGGATATCGCATATCGCGAATCCAACATGCGAGTGTTCTCTGCTGTCGAGAACCCCGATTCTTAGGGATCCCTCGACACGTGTCCCCAAGATCAACGGTTGTGATTTTGTCAGGATATCGCGGATCGTGATATCGCCACTTCTGCTCCACCACTTTGATACTCCAACTCGCGATATGCCGATATGCGATATCGCATATGATCTGACGGTCCCTGCGACTCCAGATCGATGGCTCCACTTCCTCCTGGGCTTCGAACTTTTGAATGTTCACCCCTTAAACTCCTTGCAGGAATTCTCTGGCTCACTTAGAGAAACAATTGAAACTCATTCACTCATTCTCTCGGATTTCAAATCAACCATGAAATCACATACACAGCATATAAAAGTAAGTGCATGACAGGAAGCAAATACTCATGATCATAACATCAACACACAGAGAAATAACACATAACCATGGAATTGAATCAAAGCTTTCTTCTATTAATTCAATCTTTGTACATGGGTGTTCTTCAGACAATTCTCTGCTCTGCTCTACTCTTCTTGCTCATGAATACTAATGTTACAATGTACAAAGGGAGGGTGTCTATATCCGTTTTCCCTCTCGAAAACTGAAACTATCAAATCTACAATTAAATTCTTATCTAACACATTAAATCTATTAAATGCCTTCCTACCTACTAAGGATGAGAGCTTAAAGGCTCAAGGTCCCCTTTACAATACAAGTGCGCTTCTTTATGAATGACTTCATTAAAGAGAAGCGCAACAATCCCAAAGTATTTCAAAATGTGGGCTGGCCTATCCAGCTGTCCTTTCTGCTCCATGCACTGGCTTGCTTGATGTGTTGTGGATGCTCCTGCATCATACTCCTCGGGCTTGAAAAGTTTCATGGGCTCCTGTCCATGAGCTCCTGCACGGTTTGTCCATGCTTCTGAATCACTACTTCAGTTTCCCAGCTAGCATCCTCCACTGGATGATTCTTCCATTTGACCAGGTACTCGAAATACTGTTTTCGCCTGGTCTTCTTTCCCACTCGCTTATCCAGTATGCACTCCATCTGCAGCTTTCCTGCTACTGGTAATTTTTTCTACCACTTGATCACTGGTCCTTCAGTTCCAGCCTCTGTTTCTCCAGCCCTGTATGGGTATAAATCTGAAACATTGAATATCGGAGATATCCCGATGTCATCCGGTAACTCAATCTCATAAGCATTCTCTCTGAACTTCTTCAGGACTCTGCATGGTCCGATTTTCTTCATTTTCAGCTTAGTATACATTCCACTTGGTAACCTTTCTTTCCTTAAGTGCGCCAAAACCAGATCCCCAACTTCGAACTGAAGTTGTCTCTTCCGCTGATCAGCTCTGCGCTTGTACTCCTGATTTGCATCCATCAGTCATTGCTTCACCCTGCCGTGAAGTTCTTGCATCGCTTCAGTGAATTCTTCTGCACTCGCACTACTAATTGCAGCCTGTTCTGACTCCCTGAGTTCAGAAACTCCCCTTGGCTGTGTCCCATATAAAATTTGGAATGGACTTTTGCCTGTATTGCGATTCACCGAATCGTTGTATGCGAACTCTGCCTGTGGTAATATCTGGTCCCAACTGCTGTGGTGCTCTATCACCAAGCTTCTCAATAGATTCCCTAGACTTCTGTTCACCACCTCCGTTTGTCTGTCCGTCTATGGATGGTAAGCTGAACTAAATGCCAAATTAGTTCCCAGCTTCTTCCATAGCGTCCTCCAAAAATGACCTATGAATTTGGTGTCCCTGTCTGAGACTATGCTCCTCGGCAATCCATGAAGTCTAACAACCTCTTTAAAAAACAAGTTTGCAATGTGGGTCGCATCGCTGGTCTTCTGACACGGAATAAAATGTGCCATCTTCGAAAACCTGTCCACCACTACAAAGATGGAATCAACCCCTCTTTGTGTTCTCGGCAATCCCAGAACAAAATCCATGCTTATCGCCTCCCATGGTCTCTTTGGTATGGGAAATGGCTGATAAAAACCCGCGTTCTGCTTCTGACCCTTCGAATGCTGACAAATTCGACACCTGTCAAAAAACCTCTTTACATCTGCTCGCATGCCTGGCCAAAAATACGATTCACTCAGCTTTGCGAATGTTTTGTCATGGCCAAAGTGACCTGCTAAGCCCCCGTTGTGCTTTTCCTTTAGCAGATTCTCCCTCATGGAGCAATTCGGAATACACAGTTGATTGCCTCTGAACAACAATCCCTCTTGGATTATGTAGTCTATCCATGGGCTCTGATCTCTAAGAACTGGGTTCTCGACTGATTCATAAGCTTCTCTAAAGTCTGCATCTCCAGCATACATGTCCCTTAGGTTTTCAAAGCCCAATGTCTTGACTCGGAACTCCTGCAACAGTAAACATTCCCTGCTCAAAGCATCAGCCACTTTGTTAGCAGTTCCCGAAATGTGTTTAATCACAAACCTAAAATTCTGCATATACTCTACCCATTTTGCATGTTTCTGATTCAACTTATCCTGTTGACTTACAAACAGCAATGCATGATTATCACTGTACAATACAAATTCCTTAGGTATCAAGTAATGCCTCCACTTATTTAACGCCTGTATAATAACATAAAACTCTTTATCATATGTGGAGTATTTCATCTTTGCTTCATCCAGCTTCTCACTGTAGTATGCAACTGGTCTGTCTTCCTGACTCAAGACCGCTCCTATGGCATTTCCAATGGCATCACATTTCACCTGAAATGTCTTCTGGAAATCAGGCAACACCAGAATTGGTTGCTCTGTGATCTTCCGCTTCAACAAATTGAAACTCCTTTCAGTCTCCGCTATCCAATGAAAAGTCTTATGTCGTTTCTTCACTGTGTCCATCATTGCTGCGCTAATTCCACTAAAGTTCCAAATGAATTTTCTGTAGAAACTAGACAAACCATGGAAACTCCTCACCTTGAAAACATTTCTCGGTGATGGCCAATTCTTGATCACTTCCACCTTTTCAAGATCCATTTTCAACTCATTCGCTGATATGACAAAACCCAAATAAATGAGCTCTGTCTTCATGAAGGAACACTTCTTCATGTTGACCAACAGCTTCTCCTACTGTAGCTTCCTCATCAAAATGGCCAAATGTTTCAAATGCTCGGCCTTTGTCTTACTAAAAATCAGTATATTGTCCAGATATACGACGACAAACTTTCCGATGAATTCCCTCAGGAATTCATTCATCAGCCTCATGAATGTGCTCGGTGCATTTGTCAAGCCAAATAGCATGACCAGCCATTCGTACAAACCTTCGTTTGTCTTGAATGTTGTCTTCCACTCATCACCTTCCCTCATGCGAATCTGATGATATCCACTTTTCAGATCTATCTTCGAAAAATAATTTGCCCTGCTCAGGCAATCCATCAGATCATCCATTCTTGGCAGTGGAAATCTGTACTTGATGGTAATTTTATTTATCGCTCTGGAGTCTGTACACATCCTCCAGCCTCCATCCTTCTTCGGACTGAGCACTGTTGGTATGGCACATGTAATCAAGCTCTCTCTGACAAGTCCTTTGTCCAGCAAATCATGTACCTGCCTTTTGACTTCTTCATTCTCCTGTAGTGTCAATCTGTATGCATATTTATTCGGCAAACTGGCTCTGGGTATGACATCAATGTGATGACTCACACTCCTCATCGGTGGCAACGAACGAGGTAATTCATCCACGATGATGTCAGCGAACTCTCCCAGCAGTTCCTGAATCTCTTCTGGTAAGTCGTCCACTCTTGTGCTAGTCAGGACAATCCTCGGTTTCTTGACTACAAAGAATTGTGGATCTTCCTTCTTCTCCATCTCTGTGAGAAGTTCCTTCCCACTCATGAGAAGTATGGTACTACTCACTTCCGTTTTCACTTCCTTATCTTTTATCGGAAGCAATTTGTGTGTCCTCCCATCCTTCTCCAAAGTGTAGGTGTCCATTCTCCCATCATGAACAACATTTCTGTCATATTGCCATGGTCTCCCCAGCAATACGTGACAGACATCCATGGGAATGACATCACACAAGATTTTATCATTATATCCACTTATCTTGAATTCAACTAAACATTGTTTACTGACACTCACCTGATGTCCCTTCTGTAGCCATGACACTTTATATGGACTTGGGTGATCAGTCGTCTCCAGCTCCAACTTTTCCACCATCTCGGTCGAAACGCGATTGTCGGTGCTTCCACTGTCCACAATGACCTTGCACTTTCGGTTCTTGGTTGTGCATGCGGTTCTGAACAGTCTGCCTCTTTGAGCTGTGTCCTCCACCTCTTTCTCGGGTGTCAAAAGGATTTTATGCATTCCAAGCGATCTTCCGCTTTCTGCATCTTCGTCCTCAGCATCACGCTTTTGAGATTCAGTGATGTGAGCTTCTCCAACGTCCTTCTTTTTCTCTAGACACTTGAATGACTTGTGCCCATTCTTCCTACATGTAAAACATGTGATAACTCCTCCTCTTCCTCTACCTCCACCTATAGTACGAGGAAGAGTGTTTGCATCATTATAATCTCCCCGCTGATCATTCTGTTGCCTTCTCGGCTCAACATATTGTTGTCTTTGCTGTGAGGTTCCCCCTCTCTCAATCTTACCCTGCGGTTTCTTCCATTCCTCCTTGCGCTTCTGAGTTCTTTCTTGGGCAACTGTCTTGCCTCTGGGATGACTTCTGCCTCTCCCTCACTATCCCTGCTTACGGCTCATCTTCTCCTTGGATTTCAGAGCCAACTGGTAAGCATCATCAACTGTTATGATAGTTGCCATGCTCAATTCATCCTGAATGTCGTATCTCAAACCATTCAAGTATCTAGCAACCTTCTCATCATTGCTCTCCCGATGACCTGCTCGGATATTGAGCTTGTAAAACTCTTCGGTGTACTCCTTCACTGTCATCATCTTCTGTCTTAGGTTTTGCATTCGCCTGAACAGAGTGATCTGATAATCCCTTGGGATGAATTTCGCTTTCATCTTTACGATCATCCGGTCCCATCTTTTAATCTTTTGTTTTCCTTTGGAACTCCTATCCGTCTGTAGCTTGTCCCACCATAAGGATGCATGTCCTTTCAACTTGGTAACAACATGCCTTACCTTCTTATCCTCTTCAATATCTTCATAATCAAAGTAGGTGTCAAGAGCTCTGATCCATTCCAGCAACTCTTCTGCATCCAGGCTTCCTTCATAAGCTAGAATATCCATTTTGGTCTTTGAACTCATCCTGGCGATAGCTTTTATCAATCGCTCCGTTGACGCATCCTATACTGTGACGTCTTCTTCGTGTCCAGATTCTTCTTCGATGTTGAAATCACTAAGATCCCCAGCACCAACTCCGCGTCTTTGTGCTGTCTCCATCTCCTCAAGCCTTGCTCAGAGATCTCTCATTTGTCGTTCCATTTCTGGATTTCCTGCTGGCCTACCTCTTCTTCTCACCTCCCTGTCTTTGGGATCTGGTGATTATCTTTCCCTTCTAGGCGGAATGATGAAATCTTCTCTCTGCTACCGAAAGCAAAGACTTCCCGCTCTGATACCACTCTGACGCAGTACGCGCCTCCCACGTGCCCCGCTCCCACCAGGACCTTCTCTAACTTTGGCCCGAAGAGCTAAAATGCCCTTCAACTTCCCTTTCGGAAGTTCTTTACCCACAACAACTCTTCCACTTTGATCTCCCTTCCAAATCGGGAAATCGGACTTCGCGATTTTACAAGTCCTAAGGTCGCGTGATTCTTACCTCACGATTCCTCGAAGTTCGATGCGAGTCAGCGTTGACTTCCCTCCGCTATCGGAACTTCCCTCCATCAGTAAATCGCTACTCGCGATGTCCACAAATTGAAACTCCAACCTCCGAATCCCGATATGTCGATTCTCCGATGCACGTGTGGACTTGAATCATCCACCTTCTATCTTTCTTTCGGGATTTCGGAACTCGCGGGATCGCGAGTCCTAACATTGATGAACTCGGGTCTTAACTTTCCCCAAACTCCGATACAACGCCACCTGTACTCCACTGATCCCCATGGTCCCACAATACCACGTCACCTCGGGATATCGCGTATCGCAAATCCAACCTGTGAGTGTTCTCTTCTGTCGAGAACCCCGATTCTCTGAACCTCGATTCTTAGGGATCCCTCGACATGCGTCCCCAAGATCAATGGTTGTGATTTTGTCGGGATATCGCGGATCGCGATATCGCCACTTCTGCTCCACCACTTTGATACTCCAACTCATGATATGCCGATATGAGATGTCGCATATGATCTGAAGGTCCCTGCGACTCCAGATCGATGGCTCCACTTCCTCCTGGGCTTCGAACTTTTGAATGTTGACCCTTAAACTCCTTGCAGGAATTCTCTGGCTCACTTAGATAAACAATTGAAACTCATTCACCCATTCTCTCGGATTTCAAATCAACCATGAAATCACATACACAGCATATAAAAGTAAGTGAATGACAGGAAGCAAATACTCATGAGCATAACATCAACACACAGAGAAATAACACATAACCATGGAATTAAATCAAAGCTTTCTTCTATTAATTCAATCTTTGTACATGGGTGTTCTTCAGACAATTCTCTGCTCTGCTCTCCTCTTCTTGCTCCTGAATACTAATGTTACAATGTACAAAGGGAGGGTGTCTATATCCATTTTCCCTCTCGAAAACTGAAACTATAAAATCTACAATTAAATTCTTATCTAACACATTAAATCTATTAAATTCCTTCCTACCTACTCAGGACAAGAGATTAAAGGCTCAAGGTCCCATTTACAATACAAGTGCGCTTCTTTATGAATGACTTCATTAAAGAGTGGCGCAATAATCCCAAAGTATTTCAAAATGTGGGCTGGCCTATCCAGCTGTCCTTTCTGCTCCATGCGCTGGCTCGCTTGATGTGTTGTGGATGCTCCTGCATCACTCAACACCATAATTAATCTTTGGGGCACGCTTGAAATTAGGCAAGGAAAATTTGGAGGCAGGCTTGGATGATTGCAATCAAAATGGGAGACTCAACTACAACTCTGGAATGCGACTGGTCTAGATAGTCATTAGGTTAAGTTTTAGAGTAGACAAGTAGCTAGGGAAAACCCTAAGAGCCCTTTGTGATAAATAGAGGTTTTGTATGCATGAATGAGGCTAGGTTGTTAGTCGGTAGTTGGATGGAATAAAAGTTAGGAGAAGATTTCAGTAGTTTTGTTGTTACAGTTGTAACCATTTTGATTTTTTGAATAGAACAGAGGAAAATTAATCCAATGCATGGTGTGAACATTTCTTGCAATTCTCTGTATTGTGTTTTCATGAATGAATGAATCTCATTTTGAGTAGATGGAACTTTAAATGTTAGGATAAGTTTCAATTGTTTCTCTTATGTCGAGTGGTGCAAGGTGTGAACATATAATGCAAGGAGTGTGTTGACAAAATCTATTTCGGTTCCGAATCTCAGAAGAGATAACACGAAACTTTCCCTTTGCAAGGAGTGCAAAGAGACTGGTGCAAGGAGTGCAGAGACGTCCACAAGAACCCTAACCTTGCATGAATATATGGTGCAAGGAGTGCACATATCCGAGATTCGACTAAGCATCGAAGAGTCAGAAAAATAGAACACCATGAAGGTGAAGGGAATTTCTCTTCGAGAAATCCTTTGGAATATGAGTTATCAAATCCATGAAACGCAAGGTATGCATGGGAAGATGAAGTCTTCAGAAGACCAAGATCAGGAAGGGTAACATTTTTCATAAGTGTTAAAGAGATCCAAGAATTGGACTCGTCAAAGGAGCAAAGGTTCGAAACCTTTGAACACCTAGAAGATATTCTAACTCTGAGGATAGCGTAAGTGAAAGGGGGAAAAGATCTCAATCGTTCGATCTGAATGATAGAGAATCAGAACCATCCATCAGGAGGGACACGTGGCGAACGACCAACGTTGTGTTGAATCACATTTTGGAGAAGTCAAAGGGAGGAACATTAATAATTCACGAAGACCGAATCTATGACTTGATCTAAGTCGTTGGATCCAAGAGAGATCTGGACCATTGTCTATCCAGGGTAAAATATCGACATTTCGGGGATCGGAGGATCAGAGGTGACAAGTCTTTCGACTTCGCGAAACGCGAAGTCTCGAAATCATCGTGACCGTTAGTTCTGAGGAGATACCTGGACCATTGATCCAACGCCACCATGAATTCATCTATCAAGAGAATGGAGGCAGGAGAACTTCATGGTTGCGAAACATGAAACGTCAACTTGATCGCAGCCATTTATCAAGGAAAGATCTGGACCATAGATTTTGGGTCATCGCGATTTCGGCTATAGGGTGAATGCAGGTAGCAACACTCCTAGGGTCACGAAACGCAAAATCGCGACGTGCCTTTCACTCGAGCGCATGGTGACCGCTAGTATTCACAAGGGAGAAAGGGCTTAGCAGAGAGGAGCTAGCGCCCGTTTGGCATTGAGGTTCGAACAATGCTTGGGAGAGAAACCGTGAATCCTAGGCAACTTGCGGATTTCGGGAAAAGGACTTACGTAAGTGGGTTTGGGGTCTAGCAACTCGGTATCTTGATCGATCATAGACCAGGAGGTGGCGCAACCCTTAGGAGAGAAGGGGGGTCTGTGTCAATTTCTCTCTCAGATCTAAGGGAGAAAAAATCAATGTGAAGATTTAAGTGAGAATGCAGCTTGATGGAGTCAATACGTTTGGAGCAATTTTCATATCCGTGAATTCTAAATTCATCTTTAAAGAAGGGCGGTGGGTAAGAAAAACCAAGGCTCTTACCTTATATTGAAACTATCATGGAAGTGTAGGAAGCCCTCGACAATTACATCATGTTGGAGTAAACCATGCTCATATCATGTTTGAATTTGTACAATATTAATATTAAATCATGTTATAGGTTTATTATTTTTTTCATTTAATTTGTATTTAGTTGAAAGAATTAACTATATAATTTTGTTCTTTAGATTATACTGGAAAAGTAGATACTTATTTTTAAGAAATAGTCATGTACATATTTTAGGTGAACCAAGATCGGGTTTTCACTATGCAAATTCTTATTTGAAACAATTTAACCAAAAATAGAGAAGATAATTTTACAAATAATATAAAATTATTATTATGAGAATGAAATGAATAACAAAAAAAAATGTTGACCATTACCTTTAAATAAATTGATAATATTTTGTGAATTTATGTGGTACTTGATATCTTTAATATTGTGGAACTTGACAACTATTTCCCTACTTACCAATGTCATAATGAGTTGCGGTTAGTTGCAAGTTGAATTTTATTCTTTCTTAAGGTGTCTTACAAGGTAATACAGAGAATGAGAATTTTAAACCTTACGCTTCTTTTTTATTAAAAAATAATGAATATTTCAATTTTGAATAAATAATCTAACAATAATTATTTTAGGCCTTGTTTAAATGTTTTAAGTTTTGTTTTTTTGGTTCTATCTTTTCGTTTTTTTCCCAGAATCTGTGAGGTAAATATGGAAAAAATGTCAATTTTTTTTGGTCTGAAATGCATTTCCTAATGCATAAATGGATTCAGCATGCTAAAAAATCTTTAGGGAACTTGGATTATACAAACTTAGCCACTCAAATCTGTAGATGAAGCAATTTCTCACCAATTTTTTTACAAAATTAAACAGAAAATATCCCACAAAATAGACCAAAACGACATTTAGACTAGGAATTTATAATAAATAGCTTTATCATATTGTCTAATCTATCTAATCTATTTTTTTTAAAGTCACCCCATGTTAGACATTGAATTGGTGTATGAGTCTTTCTTGTTTTTGGGACAAGGGACCTCAATTTTACTACTCATGTCTAAGGTATACATACCCTACCCCATTCTAGATTTTACATATTACATTGTAAAATTGTATTTACACATACAACAAACAATACCTGAGTTGAAAAGAAAACTTGGAATGCTAATTTCAGAACCTAAAAGCAAAAGACCAGGATCCAAAACTGACTTCGCATAGAAAACAAAAGGCCAGGATCAAAAACTGAATGCGCATACGAAATTGGATAAACAAATACAAAGTGGATGATCCCGGAAAGAAGAATAAATTTCCGTTCGAATTCAAATTCACTTATCAGGATTCTTCAAAATTGATTTGAAACATCAATTTTTAAATATGACTTCGAAATCAATTTTGCCTTATTGGGACTATTCAAAATGCCTTGGAATTATTAATTTTTAATTCATAAAAATATTTAAAATACAATTTTGATGGGCTGTAATTTTGTTGGATGGAATCACCCAATTTTAATTATAGCATCGAAATTGATTTATCCTTATCACGACTATTCAAAGTGCCTTGGAATTATTATTTTTTAATTCATAAAAAGATTCCAAACACAATTCAAAGTTGAAAGATGCACGAGAGTGCTTCAGAAAACAATGAACACTTACTACACGAGTTAATCTCTATGTAAAACACATCTAATCTACAATCGGGTGTTTCAATAACTGTTTCAGCACGTGTTTCAACAAACAATAAAGATGTATTACAACAAAAAATTAAGTGAACCACTCTTGCATCATAAAAAGAGATTGATACTTTGTTCTACAACAATATTTTCAACATGTGTTTCAGCAGAGAGTAAAAGGATATTACAACAAAATAGAGTTATAGAATAAATAGGGAAATTATAACAGACTAAAATCTCATACTATAGTAACAAAATAACTTCACTGAATCATTCCCTGCAATAGTGAATCAACTCAGTACTTATTTACTAAATCTAAATAGTATGCTACAGAAAAATAAATTACTCTATAATAAATATGTACATTAACATGAGTTTACAAACTCAGAAACAAAAATTCCCTGTTAACACTCTCAAAAAACTCTCTGTCTATTTTTCTCTCTGTATATATGTCCATTACAAAATCATAATTTTTTTTATACATACATACATACATACATACATACATATATATATGCAATTAGTTAGTTAACTTGTTCCTTTGCTTGACCTAAATTGAATTTGGATTTTCTAGAACATTAATGGTTCATTTCCCCTTTGATATTTGATCAGTAAAAAATGAAATGGTGTGGCGGTGATAAATCGTTTATCATTAAATGGATAAGGAGGTCAAGGCGATGACAATTAATTTATGGGTGGTGGTAACTCTTCAAAATTCGATCGGTTGAGATAAGCGATCTTTTGGATGGTGGAATTTTTAATATTCTGGCATTCTACCCCTTAGTCCTTTAATCCAAAAACAAAACTCTGTAATATTATTAAAATTCACAAACCCTAATGTTCCTTTTGTGAATTTCAAATAATTCCTTTACTAAGGCAATTGTAAACGTGTCTGCAAACTGATCTTCAAATATGCAAAACTCTACAGAAATTTCATCAATGTGTTAAGCCCTAATATTGGCTCATTACCCCTTAATTGGGGCATATTTTATTAGTAATGTTATTTTATTTATGTCGGCTTTAAGCCATTAGTTTTAATTATACCTCCTAGTCTCCTATATATACCAAGGAGACATTTTCATTTTGAATCATCTTGTACTTGAACATTTAAGTGGGGTAAAAGGAGGTTGCCCCCTCGAAGAGGATTATTATCTGAAATTATCTCTTTTTCAAGGCGTTGAGTACATTTTCCAAGGTTTTTCTATGCTATATTGGTACTTGGTTCTTAACATATGGTATCATAGCTCAAGGTCTTGGGGTTTCGCTGCTACATCTGAGACACCTTGGAATTTTTTCTATAACTTTTTTTCTACAATGTTTCAGAAGAAACGGCTTGAAGGATATTTAGTACACTAGTGAAGGTACGTTGGGTTCGAAATTCAACTCTTGAGGCCTTACACTTTTGGAGATAGAGCCTGTACAAGATAGGGTTCTGGAATCATCCTGAAATGAGTCATTGTGGCATTTTCGTTGTAAAAACATTTTCATAATATTTCAGACCCTAAAAATTAGAGGCTATTTACAGAAATTAGTAAGGTATTAGTGGTAAAAGGTTCATCTTCTGGGTCATCATAAATTTTTATATACACCCTTTGTAAGATAGGGTATATGACTAGTCCTATTGACTAGTTTCAAGAAGGTGTTCCAGGTAAAACAATCATAACTTCTTCCTAAAGTATCCAAATTGAGTGGGACTGGTTTCATTGGATCTTGGACAATCTGTAGTATGTCTGGTGCATGTTTCATAATTTTATATCAATTATTTTGTGCGGGGCACACTATACAAGTGAGATCTATTGGAAAGGACAAAAATCGGCAAGTTGCGGGGAAGTTACCATAAATTCCACTTGGCACATCCAATTTTGATCAAACCTATGGCATTGCAGAGAAGAAATATCATAGAACTACATAAAATAAATTTTCATACCCAAAAGGGATGAAACTTGGGAGATACAACAGAAAAAATATTGTCTAGCAGAACCACCTCAAAATCAAGGTTCAAAAGTGGTACTTGGACAACATGCCACCAAAAAAGGGAACTTCTACACCAATTAAGCCTCCAAAAAATCCTACTTGGACTCTTGATGAAGGTGAAGAAATGTGTACGGACATAAATGAACTACAAAAGAAGATGGATTCAATGGAAGCTAAGTTGGATACTAAGATGGATTCAATGGAAGCTAAGTTGGATACTAAGATGGATGGTTTAAAAGGGGAGATCATGGAAGTATTGAAAAGTTTCGTAACAAAGAAGACACCTAAAAGTGAAAATGCATCCCATGAAATTCATGATGGGGACACAAGGAAGGTGAATCAAGAATGCAGAAACTCCAACTTTGGTTTGAAGACCAACCACGTTCCTAAGATTGATATGAGGAAGTTTGATGGCAAGGACCCAATCACATGGATACTTTAGATGGAGTAATTATTTGATCTCCATAATGTGCCACATACACAAAAGGTACAAATTTCTTCTTTATATTTAGAACCTAATCAATTTCTATGGTATCAATGGCTTTGTTCTCGCAAATCACTCGTCACTTGGACAATTTTCATGGAAGAAATAATAGCACACTATGAGGATACAAGGAGCAATACCTTCTATAGCCAATTGATAAATCTCAAGCAAAAGGGTTTAGTTACTGAGCACATTGAGAACTTCCAAAGATTGAATATAAAGGTAATTGATATTCCAGATGAGCCCTTGATTGGTGTATTCATAGGAACTTTAAAGGATAACATTCAACATGAGGTTCACCTTTGGGAACCCAAATCATTGGAGAATGCATTTAAGGTGGAAAGAAATGTTGAAAGTGAAAATATGGCTATCGCTACTAGAAGGACCAATCCTAACATCTATAGAGAGAACAATGCTCCTTCTTCTAAAACACCTCAACCTACAAGGTTGACACCTCAACAATTGGAGGAAAGAAAAGAAAAAGGTTTATGCTTTAATTGTGACAACAAGTACAGTAAGGGACATAAGTGTGGTGAGAAGAAATTATTCTACATAGATTGTGAAAAGGAAGAAGAACAAGAACAAGAACCATCTCCAAATGAAAACGTAGAAGCAATTTCATCTGAAGAGTTGGCTCCCACGATATTGTGCAATGCATTGGTTGGAATTAGCACTCCTCAAACCCTCAAGATCGCAGGATACATCAAAAAGAAAAAGGTAATAGTACTAATTGATTCTAGCAATACTCATAATTTCATTCACTATAAATTAGACAAAGATCTCAATTGCTTTGTATATCCAGCGCCAAAGTTTGAAGTAATGATTACAAATGGAGGAACTATCAATTGCTCAGGAAAATGCAATAAGATAAATCTTACTATGGGGGAATATGTAATGAATAGTCCAATGATTGTTATACCCATGGGTGGTGCAGATGTTGTACTAGGAATCCAATGGTTACAATCATTAGGAACAGTGGCTTTTAATTTTCAAGAACTTTTCATGAAATTTCCATTGGAAGGAAAAGAAATTGAGTTAAGAGGTATCACAGGGAAACCCGGTAAGGTGATAATCTCTAACGGCATGACAAAATTATTGAACAAGGGGCATCAAGGCATTACTGCACAACTATGCTCACTAGATGTTCAAACATATAAGCCATCTATTCCTCAAGATATCCAAAGGATCATTGATAAGCATTCCAAAGTATTTTAATATATTCCCAAAGGTCTTCCACCCACTCATAATCATGATCATGAAATTCACCTAAATCCTGGGAGTGTTCCTCCTAACATCAGGCCATACAGATACCCTTGTACCCAGAAGAGTGAAATTGAGCACATGGTTGAAGAAATGTTAGAGGCTGACATTATTAGACCTAGCCAAAGTTCTTACTCTAAACCAGTGGTAATGGTATTCAAGAAAGATAGCTCATCGCGTAAGTGTCCAGATTATAGAGAGCTCAACAAGATCATTATTAAAGATAAGTTTCCCATTCCTATCATTGGTGAATTTTTAGATGAACTACATGGAGCAATCTATTTCACAAAATTGGATCTCCATTCAGGGTATCATCAGATCAGAATGAAGGAAGAAGATATCCCAAAAACAACATTCTAAACTCATCAAGGCCATTATGAATTTTTGGTCATGCCTTTTGGCCTTACAAATTCACCTTCCACATTCCAAGGGTTGATGAATTTTATTTTCAAGCCCCTCCTTCAAAAATTTGTGTTAGTATTTTTTGATGATATACAAATCTATAGAAAATCTTGGGAGGATCATGTGCGACATGTTGACAAGGTGCTACAACTACTAAAGGAGCAACAACTATATGCCAAACCATCCAAATGTTTCTTTGGAGTAAAGGTGGTAGAGTATTTGGCTCATATTGTATCTCATAAATGTGTCAAGGTAGACCCTAACAATATTAAGGCCATAATGGACTGGCCAATTCCCAAAACATTAAAGAATCTTAAAGGATTTTTGGGTTTGACGGGTTACTACCACAAGTTTGCTTGAAACTATGAAAGAATAGTAGCACATTTAACAACACTAACTAAGAAGGATGCATTTTCATGGACTCCAGAGGCAACTAAATATTTTTAACAACTTAGGGAGCTGATGTGTAAAGCTATTGTCTTGACCACTCCAAACTTCAAAAAAACCTTTAGTGTGGAATGTGATGCCTCGGGAAATGGAATTGGTGCTGTCCTAATGCAAGAACGAAGGCCCCTAGCTTTTGAAAGTCGACCACTCAAGGGAAAGGACTTACACAAACCCATTTATGAGAAGGAAATGTTGGAAATACTACATGCATGGAAGAAATAACTTCCTTACCTAATAGGTTGGCTGATGCAGGAGCATCTACAACTCATCAAGCGAGCCAGCGTGTGGAGCGGAGAACAGCTGGGAAGCATTAGCGCAAATTTTGAAACACCTTAATATGGAGTGACAAACATTAATACGTTGATGTGATGAAGTGCACTTGTACATTGTAACGGACCTTGAGCGGATAAGCTCTCGTCCTTAGGTAGATGAGGCATTTATTTAGATTTAATGCAGGTAGATAGAATAGTTAATTCTAGATTAGACAGTCTTACTTTCGAGAGGGAAACGGAATATAGGCACCCTCCTTTGTATACTGTAATTCATGAAGTATTATTGTAGCATTAGCATTGAAGAGCAAGAGGAGAGAAAACAAAGAACTGGTGAAAAACACCCATGTACAGATTGAATTAATAGGAATGCTTTGATTCAACTCCATGGATGTGTTTAGTCTCTTTGTGTTGTTGATATTATATTGTTGCATGCTTGCTTCCTTTTATGCCTATCTCTTATATGGTGCATATGTGATTGCATACCAGGTTCAAAACCTGAGGGAATGAGGAAACAAGTTTCAATTGTTTCTCTGCTTGAGCCAGGAGATTCCTGCATAGAGTGCAGTCGAATTCATCCGCATAGAGTGCGTTGATGAGGTTGAGCAGTTAAACTCTCATTCTCGATTCACCCAGTAGTTGTTTGGGTAGATAGAGTCATGCAAGGTGTGTGTAGGCTGGACGAGACCTCAGAACTGTGATTCTGAACTAAGGTATTGACAGACGGTTGTTGCAGGAGCGTGCAAGATCGGGAAGGCTCCAACACTTAGTATATTGGAAGTAAAGTCACAAGGAGTGCACACAGGGAACTTCCAAAAGGAATCCAAAAGCTATAAAAGTTCAGGAAGATTAGGCCTTCGAAGTGATCGAAGTGCAACAAGGAGGAGAAGTGGACTTGAAGTCTACAGCGTAGACGAAAGGAAGTCCTGATCGGGGGAAGCTTCGAGGTGAAGAAACTCCTTGAGAGGAAGAGAATCGACGACTTGAACTTCTGCAAGAGACTGAACCTTCAGGTGCAGGTAGAACTCATTTACCACCACGTACCGGCATATCGGAGTTGGCGAGGGCAGGACTAGCATGCACGTCGAAATCGCGAGGTGGCGATTCCTCGATTTGATAGGAGCATGGGTCATAGTCGAGCGACGTAGTAAGCCATCTCGGGACATCGGGTCTCAAGAGTAGAAGGGCGGAGAGATTAGTCTCGTGGGAGGCGAGATAGTAAGTTATTGACATCTCAGCGTTTCGGATCTCGGAGGTTGGAACCCCGAAGATATAGTGCCACGAGTTGCGAAGTCACGATAGCACGAGGTTCCGATACGCCGAAAGGAAGGTCAGCATTGACCAATGACATCGAGTCTCGGGGATCCGAGGATCTAGTATTCAATTGTTGAGTTCGCGAGGTCGCGAGAGCCGATCCTCCGATACACCAAGGAGTGGAGGATCGTGCGCAAGTGGGAGAGTTACTGTGGGTAGTAAGAACCCCCGAGGGAGTTGGAAGAGTTGTTGACTCTTCGGGCCGAGTTGTAGAAGGTATTGGCGGGAGCGAGTTGTCGGCGCAGAGGGCACCTGGCGCCAAGTGGTATCTGAGCCGGATTGAGTTCTCTTTGTTCAGGTAGCAGAGAGAAGTAGAAGACAAAATGCCACCCAGACGAGAGAGGCAATCACCTGATCGTGAGGATAGGGATGTCCGAAGAAGGGGTAGGCCAGCAAGTAATGCTGAGATGGAACGAGAGATGCAAGATATCTGAGCCAGGCTTGAAGAGATGGAGACCGCACAGAGACGTGGTGCTGGTGTAGCAGAGTTCAGCGATTCCGAGGTGGAAGAGGAAGCTGGACACGATGCCGAGGAGGTCTCAGTAGAAGATGCCTCGACAGAGAGATTGATTAGAGCCATCGCCAGGATGAGTTCGAAGACAAAGATGGACATTCCCATCTATGAGGGAAGTCTAAACGTAGAAGAGTTGCTGGATTGGATCCGAGCACTCGACACCTACTTCGATTATGAAGATATCGAAGAGGAAAAGAAGGTAAGGCATGCCGTCACAAAGATGATGGGACATGCAGCCTTATGGTGGGACGAGCTGCAGGCAGACAGGCGTTCCAAAGGCAAACAGAAGATCAAAAGCTGGGATCGGATGATCTCTAAGATGAAGGTGAAGTTCATTCCGAGGGATTACCAGATCACTCTATTCAGGCGCATGCAGAACCTGAGACAGAAGATGATGATGGTGAAGGAGTACACCGAAGAATTCTATAGGCTCAACATTCGAGCTGGTCATCGGGAGAGTGATGAAAAATAGGTGGCGAGATACCTGAATGGTCTTAGGTATGACATTCAGGATGAATTGAGCATGGTCACCATCCGGACCGTTGAGGATGCGTATCAGATGGCTCTGAAAGTAGAAGAAAAGTTGAGCCGCAAGCAAGGTCAGCGAGGGTGAGGCAGAAGCCAGCCTAGAGGCAAAGCTGTTACCCAAGAAAGGATGCAGAAGCCCAAGGAGGATTGGAAGAGGCCTCAGGGAAAAGCGGAAAGAGGTGGAACCTCACAACAGAGGCAGCAATATGCTGAGCCAAGGAGGCAGCAAGATGATCAGCAAGGAGGATATGTTGATGCCGATGTAATTCCTCGTACCTGAGGTAGAGGAAGAGGCCGTGGAGGAGTCATCACATGTTTTACATGTGGGAAAGACAGACACAAGGCCGTTGAATTTCCAGACAGGAAGATGGACAAAGGAAAAGCTCACATCGCTGAGGCGTAGCAGAGGCGTGATGTTGAGAGAGAGGATGCGGACAGCGGAAGATCGCTTGGGACGCACAAAATTATTTTGGCACTTGAGAAAGAGGTGGACATCTCAGTGCAGTGGAGTAGACTGTTCAGAATGGCTTGTACAACCAAGGATAGGAAGTGCCAAGTTATAGTGGACAGTGGGAGCACCGATAATCTCGTTTTGACCGAGATGGTGGAGAAATTGGAGTTGGGAACAACTAAGCACCCGAGTCCATATAAAGTCTCGTGGTTACAGAAAGGACATCGGGTAAGTGTCACTAAACAGTGCTTAGTTAAATTTAAAATTGGGAATTATCATGATGAGATTCTGTGTGATGTCATTCCCATGGATGTATGTCACATACTGTTGGGGAGACCATGGCAGTTTGACAGGAATGTGATTCACGACGGGAGGATGAACACATACACCTTAGAGAAGGATGGGAGAACACACAGATTGCTCCCAATAAAAGACAGGGAAGTAAAGCCGAAAGTTAGCAACACGATACTCCTCATGAGTGGGAAAGAACTTCTCACAGAGCTGGAGAAGGATGAAGATCCACAATTCTTTGTTGTCAAGAAGCCGAGAAATGTCCTGACAAGCACAAGAGTGGACGACTTTCCAGAAGAGATTCAGGAACTACTGGGAGAGTTCACTGATATCATCGTGGATGAACAACCTCGTTCGTTGCCACCGATGAGGAGTGTGATTCACCATATTGACCTCATTCCCGGAGCAAGTTTACCAAACAATGCAGTGTACAGGTTGACACCTCAGAAGAATGAGGAGGTCAAAAGGTAGGTACAGGATCTGCAGGATAAAGGACTGGTGAGGGAAAGTCTTAGTCCATGTGTCGTTCCAACAGTGCTGAGTCCGAAGAAGGATGGAGGCTGGAGGATGTGTAACGACTCCAGGGCGATAAATAAAATCACCATCAGATACAGATTTCCACTGCCTAGGATGGACGACTTGATGGATTGCCTGAGTGGGGCAAATTATTTCTCCAAGATTGATCTCAAGAGCGAATATCATCAGATTCGGATGAGAGACGGAGATGAAAGGAAGACAACATTCAAAACAAATGAGGGTTTGTATGAATGGTTGGTCATGCCATTTGGTTTGACAAATGCGCCAAGCACATTCATGAGGCTGATGAATGAAGTCTTGCGGGAATTCATTGGCAAAATTGTAGTCGTATACCTGGACGATATACTGATTTTCAGTAAAACCAGGGAAGAGCACTTAAGGCATTTGTCCATCGTGATGAGAAGATTACAGCAGGAGAAGCTGCTGATTAATTGGAAGAAATGCTCGTTTATGCAGACATAACTCATTTATTTGGGTTTTGTAATATCGGCGAACGAATTGAAGATGGATCCTGAGAAGGTTGACGTAATCAGGAATTGGCCATCGCCGAGAAATGTTTTTGAGGTAAGGAGCTTTCATGGACTCGCTAGTTTCTACAGGTAATTCATTCAGAATTTTAGTGGAATTAGCGCCGCGATGATGGACACTGTGAGGAAGCGGCATAAAGTTTTCCATTGGACAGCGGAGGCTGAAAGAAGCTTCAATTTGTTGAAGCGGAAGATAACTGAGCAACCAGTGTTAGTATTGCCATATTTTCAGAAGACCTTCCAAGTAAAATGTGACGCCAGTGGGTATGTTGTTGGAGGGGTCCTGAGTCAGGATGACAGACCTGTGGCGTATTACAGCGAGAAGCTAGATGATGCAAAGCTGAAGTACTCCATGTACGATAAGAAGTTCTATGCCATCATACAGGCATTAAAAAAATGGAGGCATTATTTGATACCCAAGGAGTTCGTTTTGTATAGCGACAACCACGCATTGCAGTTTGTAAGTCAGCAGGAGAAGTTGAATCAAAAGCATGCGAAGTGGGTGGAGTACATGCAGAATTTCACGTTTGTGATCAAGCACATCTCAGGGACTGCTAATAAGGTAGCTGACGCCTTGAGCAGGAAATGTTTGTTACTGCAGGAGTTCAGGGTCAAAACCTTGGGTTTTGAAAATCTGAAAGATATGTATGCAGGTGACGCAGACTTTGGCGAGGCATATGAAGCAGCCGAGAACCCAGTTCTCAGGGATCGGAGTCCATGGATTGACTACCTGATCCAAGATGGATTGTTGTTTCGGGGAAATCAATTATGTATTCCAAATTGCTCTATGAGAGAAAACTTGGTAAAGGAAAAGCACAATGGAGGATTAGCAGGTCATTTTGGGCATGACAAAACATTCGCCAAGTTGAGAGAATCATATTATTGGCCGGGCATGCGAGCAGATGTTAAATGGTTTGTTGACAGGTGCAGGATATGTCAACACGCGAAAGGCCGAAAGCAGAACACGGGATATTATCAGCCATTGCCCACACCCGAGAGGCCATGGGAAGCCATTAGTATGGATTTTGTTTTGGGATTACCGAGAACTCAGCGAGGAGTTGATTCCATATTTGTGGTGGTGGACAGATTCTCGAAGATGGCACATTTTATCCCGTGTCATAAGACCAGCGATGCGACCCACATCGCGAATTTATTTTTCAAAGAGATCGTGCGATTGCATGGATTGCCGAGGAGCATAGTCTTGGACAGGGATACCAAGTTCATAGGTCATTTATGGAGGACGCTATGGAAGAAGCTAGGGAATGACTTGGCATTCAGTTCTGCTTACCATCCGCAGACAGATGGACAGACCGAGGTGGTCAACAGGAGCTTAAGGGATCTGTTGAGAAGTCTGGTGGTGGAGCATCACACCAGTTGGGATCAGATGTTACCACAGGTAGAATTTGTGTACAACGATTCGGTGAATCGGAGTACAGGAAGAAGACCATTCCAAATTTTGTATGGGACACAACCGAGAGTATTTTCTGAGCTCAGGGAGTCAGAACAGGCTGAAACTAGCAGCACGAGAGCTGAGGAATTTGCTGAGGCGATGCAAGAACTTCACACGCAGGTGAAGCAGCAACTGCAGAAGTCCAACCAGGAGTACAAGCGTAGAGCCGATCAGAGAAAAAGACAACTTCAGTTTGAAGTTGGGGACATGGTTCTAGCGCACTTGCGGAAAGAAAGGTTCTGAAGGGGAACATACAACAAGCTCAAGATGAAGAAGATCGGGCCATGCAGAATCCTGAAGAAATTCGGGGAGAATGCGTACGATATTGAGTTGCCAGAGGGCATTGGGATATCTCTGATTTTTAATGTTTCGGATTTATACCCATACAGGGTTGGAGAAACAGATGTTGGAGATGAACAACTAGGATTCCAGTGGAAGAAGCAGATGCCAGTAGCAGAAAAGCCGCAGATGGAACGTATATTGGACAAACGGATAGGCAAAAAGACCAGGAGGAAGCAATATTTTGACTACCTGGTGAAATGGAAGAACCACCCAGTGGAGGATGCTAGATGGGAAACAGAGGCAGTTATACAGACACATGGTCACACCATGCAAGAGCTCATGAGCAGGAGCCCATGAAATATTTTGAGCCGAGGAGTATGATGCAGGAGCATCTACAACTCATCAAGCGAGCCAGCGTGTGGAGCGGAGAACAGCTGGGTAGCATTAGCGCAAATTTTGAAACACCTTAATATGGAGCGCCAAACATTAATACGTTGATGTGATGAAGCGCACTTGTACATTGTAACGGACCTTGAGCGGATAATCTCTCGTCCTTAGGTAGATGAGGCATTTATTTAGATTTAATGCAGGTAGATAGAATAGTTAAGTCTAGATTAGACAGTCTTACTTTCGAGAGGGAAATGGAATATAGGCACCCTCCTTTGTATATTGTAATTCATGAAGTATTATTGTAGCATTAGCATTGAGGAGCAAGAGGAGAGCAAACAGAGAACTGGTGAAGAACACCCATGTACAGATTGAATTAATAGGAATGCTTTGATTCAACTCCATGGATGTGTTTAGTCTCTTTGTGTTGTTGATATTATGTTGTTGCATGCTTGCTTCCTTTTATGCCTATCTCTTATATGCTACATATGTGATTGCATACCAGGTTCGAAACCTGAGGGAATGAGGAAATAAGTTTCAATTGTTTCTCTGCTTGAGCCAGGATATTCCTGCATAGAGTGCAGTCGAATTCATCCGCATAGAGTGCGTTGATGAGGCTGAGCAGTTAAACTCTCATTCTCGATTCACCCAGTAGTTGTTTGGGTAGATAGAGTCATGCAAGGTGTGTGTAGGCTGGACGAGACCTCATAACTGTGATTCTAAACTAAGGTATTGACAGACGGTTGTTGCAGGAGTGTGCAAGGTCGGGAAGGCTCCAACACTTAGTATATTGGAAGTAAAGTCACAAGGAGTGCGCACAGGGAACTTCCAGAAGGAATCCAGAAGCTATAAAAGTTCAGGAAGATTAGGCCTTCGAAGTGATCGAAGTGCAACAAGGAGGAGAAGTGGACTTGAAGTCTACAGCGTAGACGGAAGGAAGTCCGGATCGGGGGAAGCTTCGAGGTGAAGAAACTCATTGAGAGGAAGAGAATCGACGACTTGAACTTCTGCAAGAGACTGAACCTTCAGGCGCAGGTAGAACTCATTTACCACCGCGTACCGACATATCGGAGTTGGCAAGGGCAGGACTAGCATGCACGTGGAAATCGTGAGGTGGAGATTCCCTGATTTGATAGGAGCATGGGTCATAGTCGAGCGACGTAGTAAGCCATCTCGGGACATTGGGTCTCGGGAGTAGAAGGGAGGAGAGATTAGTCTCATGGGAGGCGAGATAGTAAGTTATTGACATCTCGACATTTCGGATCTCGGAGGTTGGAACCCCGAAGATATAGTGCTGCGAGTTGCGAAGTCGCGATAGCACGAGGTTCCGATATGCTGAAAGGAAGGTCAGCGTTGACCAATGACATCGGGTCTCGGGGATCCGATGATCTAGTATTCAATTGTTGAGTTCGCGAGGTCGCGAGAGCCGATCCTCTGATACACCAAGGAGTGGAGGATCGCGCGCGAGTGGGAGAGGTACTGTGGGTAGTAAGAACCCCCGAGGGAGTTGGAAGAATTGTTGACTCTTCGGGCCGAGTTGTAGAAGGTCCTGGCGGGAGCGAGTTGTCGGCGCAGAGGGCACCTGGCGCCATTGGCACTTCAATATCAAAACAAATCATGATAGTCCTAAATACTTCTTGGAACAAAGACTATCTTCAAAAGAACAACAAAAATGGGTAACCAAGATATTGGGTTATGATTTTGAAATCGTCTATAAAAAGGGGAAGCAAAATGTTGCGGTAGATGCACTCTCAAGAAAGGATGAAGATGTTGAGGCCTTTCTCTGTGCTATCTCAATCATCCAACCCGATTGGATAATAGAAGCAAGGGATGAATGGAAGAATGACGAAAAAGTGTGGACTCTCATTCAAAGGTTGCAACAGGATTCTAGTGCATCAGATACATTTACATGGAAAAATGATCCACTATGGTACAAAGATCGCTTATATTTATGTAAGAAATCCCAAATAAAACAAAAGGTACTATTGGAATTGCACACCTCTCCAGTAGGAGGGCACTCGGGATTTTTGAAAACCTACCATAGAGTCAAGAAGAATTTTTTTTGGGATGGCCTTAAAACTAATGTTCAAAGGTTTGTGGCAGAATGTTTGGTGTGCCAACAAAATAAGGTAGAAACAATTAAGACCCGAGATCTTTTACAACCATTATCCATCCCAAGTCAGTGCTCGGAGGACGTTTCCATGGATTTCATCACAGGGTTACCGAAGTCTGAAGGAAAGAGTGTCATCATGGTGATTGTTGATATACTGACCAAGTACACACACTTTTTTGCCCTCTCTCATCCCTTCAATGCTAGTACATTTGCCACCGCATTCATGGAGACAGTTCAAATGCTACATGGCTGCCCAAAGATTATTGTATGTGACAGAGATCTCATCTTCACTCGACATTTTTGGACAAAATTATTTTC
>JASDQU010242854.1:180416-214034 GCA_032191745.1 Picea mariana
AGAGGGCACCTGGCGCCATTGGCACTTCAATATCAAAACAAATCATGATAGTCCTAAATACTTCTTGGAACAAAGACTATCTTCAAAAGAACAACAAAAATGGGTAACCAAGATATTGGGTTATGATTTTGAAATCGTCTATAAAAAGGGGAAGCAAAATGTTGCGGTAGATGCACTCTCAAGAAAGGATGAAGATGTTGAGGCCTTTCTCTGTGCTATCTCAATCATCCAACCCGATTGGATAATAGAAGCAAGGGATGAATGGAAGAATGACGAAAAAGTGTGGACTCTCATTCAAAGGTTGCAACAGGATTCTAGTGCATCAGATACATTTACATGGAAAAATGATCCACTATGGTACAAAGATCGCTTATATTTATGTAAGAAATCCCAAATAAAACAAAAGGTACTATTGGAATTGCACACCTCTCCAGTAGGAGGGCACTCGGGATTTTTGAAAACCTACCATAGAGTCAAGAAGAATTTTTTTTGGGATGGCCTTAAAACTAATGTTCAAAGGTTTGTGGCAGAATGTTTGGTGTGCCAACAAAATAAGGTAGAAACAATTAAGACCCGAGATCTTTTACAACCATTATCCATCCCAAGTCAGTGCTCGGAGGACGTTTCCATGGATTTCATCACAGGGTTACCGAAGTCTGAAGGAAAGAGTGTCATCATGGTGATTGTTGATATACTGACCAAGTACACACACTTTTTTGCCCTCTCTCATCCCTTCAATGCTAGTACATTTGCCACCGCATTCATGGAGACAGTTCAAATGCTACATGGCTGCCCAAAGATTATTGTATGTGACAGAGATCTCATCTTCACTCGACATTTTTGGACAAAATTATTTTCCTCTTTGGGTACTCAATTGGCTCATAGTTCATCCTATCATCCTCAATCTGATGAACAAACCGAGATAGTGAACAAACGTTTGGAAGGCTACCTTCGTTTCTTTGTCTCTGATAAACAAGCACAATGGTTCAAATGGTTACCCTTGGAAGAATGGTGGTACAACACTTCCTTTAATACTGCAACAAAAATGACACCATTTATGGCACTTTATGGATACCACCCTCCTTCCATCACTTCTTCTCTAAAAGAAAAATCTAAGTTTCAAGCAGTGGAATATCACATCGAGAATCAACAACAAGTTCTCCAAATCTTAAAGGACAACCTGACCATGGCACAGAATCACATAAAACTACAAGCAGATCAAAATCGTAGTGAAAGAAGTTTTGAAGTAGGGAATTGAGTGTTTTTAAGACTACAACCATACAAACAGATGTCCCTAAAGCAAGCCAAGCAGGATAATAAATTATCACAAAATTACTATGGCCATTATAAGGTGTTGAAAAAGATTGGTACTATGGCATACAAATTAGAGTTGCCTGCATCTTCACAAGTACACCCAGTTTTCCATGTTTCATGCTTAAAGAAGGTTATAGGTGACAAGATCCCGGTTCAAACTATATTGCCAGAACTTGACGAGGAAGGAAAAATCATATTGGAACCTGAAGCCATCACTAACACAAGAATTCTCCAGCTGAGGAATAGATCCATTTCAGAGTATCTCATTAAATGGAGGAAACTATCGGCTGAAGATTCCACTTGGGAAGATGAGTCTTTTATACAGAAGCATCTAGTGTTACTCAAGCATTGCAGACAACACTTGTCTCAAGGCGAGGGGCATGTTAATCCCTAATATTGGCTCATTACCCCTTAATTGGGGCATATTATATGAGTAATGTTATTTTATTTATGTCATCTTTAGGCCATTAGTTGTAATTATACCTCCTAGTCTACTATCTATACCAAGGAGACATTTTGATTTTGAATCATCTTGTACTTGAACATTTAAGTGGGGTAAAAGGAGGTTGCCCCCTTGAAGAGGCTTATTATCTGAAATTATCTTTTTTTCAAGGCGTTGACTACTTTTTCTGAGGTTTTTCTATGCTATATTGGTACTTGGTTCTTAACACAATGTCTATCATATCTTGAATAAAATGATATTTTGTATCAATATGCTTAGTTTTCTTATGGAAAACATGATTACGTGAGAGAGCAATGGTTGATGTATTTTCACGAAAAATATGAGTTGGTTCTTGTTGTTCATGCAACATCACAGTTACAATCCTTCTCATCCACACAGTCTGACATGCAGTTATTGTTGCTACAACATACTCTGCCTTAGCAGATGATAAATTCATAGTGGAATGCTTCTTTGAATCCCATGGTATTTCTCTTGATCCAAATCTGAACACATATCCTGATGTTCTCTTCCCGTCATCTATACTGCATGCAAAATCACTATCAGTATATCCAGTTAACTTAAAATCCAAATATGATGTGTTCAAAACACCATAATTAGTTGTTCCAACAACATATCTCAAGATCATTTTTCATGCTTTCCAATGGGTTCTCTTCGGAGACTTCATAAATCTAGAAATCAAACTTACAACACACATAATATTAGGTCTTGTTGTTGTCAAATACATAAGACTTCCAACTAGTCTTTTATATAGAGTTAGATCAACACATGACCCCTCATCATTCTTACTGAGTTTTGTGTCGGTTGCAATTGGTGCTATAGTAGGTTTAGAGTTCAACAACCTCAATATTTTCAGTATTTCCTTTGCATACTTAGTTTGACAAATAAAAACACCATCTTCATATTGATTTACTTCAATTCCTAGAAAATACTTCATCATTCCTAAATCAATCATTTCAAACTCAGTTTTCATAGTTTTAGTTTTCAAGAGTTTACCTTCCTAATTTAATTTTGTATATAATGTTGGCTCACTCAGACCCCTGTTGAATCCATCATCTTTCAAGTATTCATATATTCCGATGTACCATACTCTGGGTGCTTGTTTAGATCCATACAATGCTTTCTTTAACATGTAGACCTTATATTTTTGTCCATCAATCTCATATCCTAGAGGTTGTTTCACATAAACCTCTTCTTCTAGAAAACCATTTAAAATGCATATTTTACATCCATCTCGTAAATACACAATTTATTATGAGCAACAATGGATAACACCATGCTTACTATATCAAGCCTAACTACAGGTCCAAAACTTTCATTATAATCAATACCAGGTTGTTAATTGAACCCCTGAGCTACAAGCCTTGCCTTGTGTTTCTCAACTTCACCTTCAACAATTAACCTGGTCTTGTAAATCCATTTAACACATATAAAAATTTTATCTTTAGGAAAATCTACAATTTTCTCAAGTATTGTTTCTTTCTATGGCATCAATTTCCTCATTCATAGCTTCTACCCAAACTTCTTTCTTAACAACATCATCAAAATTTCTAGGATCATATGCAATTAATGCAAATTTGAAGCTTGATCTACTTCATCATTTTTATCATACAATTATCTTAAACTTCTAGCCTTATGACCTCTAATTAATTTATTAATGAAGATAAAGTAGGATTTGATTCATCACTTACCTCTGATCTTTTTTCTTTTCCACCATGACCTTATGGCTCTTCTCACTCATATGTTTTGGGCATTCTTAATTGTGATTGGATGACTGTTGGTGATTGTCTTACATGAGTTCCAATTGAAAGTGTATGTGACTGTGGAGTCAACTAACCACCCTATACGGCTTGCTCATCTCCATCATCATCTTCATGGGATACTTTAGCTCCCCCTGAAACAACTTTATCAATGCTACCATCCCAAGCCTCTTCTTCTTTGAACTCAACATCTCTGTTGATAACATACTTCTTGGTGACAAGATTATAGAGTCTATATGCCTTAGAATCCTCACTATATCCAATAAAGACACATTTCTCACTTCTATCATCCAACTTTATCCTCATCTCTTCAGGTACATGTGCATAATCTACACACGCAAAAATCCTCAAATGGGATATGTTGTTATTCTTACCACTCCAAGCTTCTTGGGGAACTTGTTTCTTTACACTCTTAGTTGAACAACTTTATGCTCATCTCTTCAGGTACATGTGCATAATCTACACACGCAAAAATCCTCAAATGGGATATGTTGTTATTCTTACCACTCCAAGATTCTTGGGGAACTTGTTTCCTTACACTCTTAGTTGAACTCATGTTCAGAATATATATTGAACAAATAACTGCATCACCACAATATTCATTTGGAATATGCTTCTTCTTCAACCTAATTCGAGCCATATTCATAATGGTTTGATTCTTTCTTTCAGCTACTCCATTCTTTTGTGGAGTATAATGAGTACTAAATTGTCTCTTGATTCCATGAAACTGACAAAACTCGACGAAATAAGTTAGCATATACTCATCTCCTATGTCTGATCTCAAGAATTTAATATATTTTCCATTAATTTTCAACCATAACTTTAAACATCTTAAATACATAAAAAAAAATCAAATATGTGCTTAGCAAATAAACCCAAGTTTTTTGACTGAAATCATCAATTAAAGTCATAAAATAGACATTATGAGTCAATGAATATGTTTGCATCGGTCCACATAAGTCTATGTGAAAAAGTTCTAATGGAGCTTTAGCCCTATAAGAAACTCCAAAAATAAATTTATCTATGTGATGCTTTGCAAGTATGCCACTCTCACATGAGCTTGTTGGTTGTTCAATACTGGGAAACCCTTTCACCATTTTCTTCTTCTCCAACAAATCTAAACCTCCAAAATGTAAATGGGCATATCTTAAATGCCACAACCATGACTCATCCAAACCTTTATCTTTATAAGCATTCAAAGAGTCAGTGAAATCATTTCTCATAATAAGTTGAAACATTGTATTCTTTGTCATCTCTACTCCAATTGCTTACTTGGATACTTATCATAAATTGTACATACCTTATTTTTGAAGAACACGTTGTCCAACACTTAATATATTGCATTTCATACTAGGTACATAATAAACATCATATATTTTTCTTCTTTCATCATTCTTATTATAAACATGAATCACACATTTGCCATTAACTTTGACCTTACTATCATTACCCAACTTTACCTTGGACTGTATATTGGTATCTAAATTGGAAAACAAGTTTTTATTTCTAGTCATGCGTTTGCTACATCCATTGTTCAAAAACCAAACATCATTTGAACTTTCATGGGTGACATTACAAGTGAAAAACACAGGTTTCGGGTCATCCTCTGACTCTTTTGTCATGTGTGCATATTATTTTCCAATAGCTTCTTTCTTCTTCCAACACTTGTTTGCATAATGTCCAAATTTCTTACAATAATAACATTGTACCTTATATTTTTCATACCTTTGATTTCCTTGCTCCCAGGGTCTATTGCTACTCCCCCTTAAACTAGGAAGATTTTGCTAAGTTTTCTCCTCATATTCTGAATCATTTTTGTTGTCTTTTTTATTAACAAAATGACCTCCTCTTCCTCTGCTACTGGACCTTCCTCTGCGTCTAGTAACATGCAACTAGGATTCGAAGGTATACTCTAATGGATTATCATATCTAGACATCTTGTCTTCATGAGCAATCAAAGAATTAGTTAATTTGTCAATATACATAAGACTAATATGTTTAAATTCTTCTATGGGTACAACTATAGATTCAAATTTCTTTGGCCAAGATCTAAGAACTTTCTCAATTACTCTTTTGTCTCAGAGGTCTTCACCATACTGCCTTAACTTATTCACACTATTCATGAATTGAGTCATGAAACTATCAAGTGACTCGAGTCATGAAACTATCAACTGACTCACTGTCCTTCATCTTCAGATTCTCAAAGTCTCTTCTCAAATTCTGAACCTTGATAGTCTTCACCTTGGATACACCTTGATAGCTAGTTTCAAGAATGTCCATAGCTTACTTTGAAGACACTGAACTTGACACCTTTGGAAATATGGTTTCATTTAGGCCTTGCTAAATAAAACCAAGGGCTTTGTTGTCTTTCTTTTTGTTCTCCTTCAACACAATCCGCTCAACATTTGTTAGAGTGAGTTATGTTGCTTGGTCAACAGGCTCTCAATAATCAATAGTAAAAAACTCCCAAAGATCTTGAGAATGCATAATTGTTTTGATTCTGATAAACCAAGAATCATAATTCCTTTCAGTCAAAACAAGAATTTGTGGCTGAGTAAAATTAGTATTTGTATCCATTTTAGATCAGATTCCAAATCACTATATTCAGTTACAACGATGAACTATAAATATTACTAGATCTGATACCACAATGAAGGATGCAGAGGAGTGCTTCAGAAAATAATGAACAATTACTACATGAGTTTCAACGCTCTGTAACAACACTTGTAAGCTACATCCAGGTGTTTCAACAATTGTTTCAACAATGTTTCAGCAAACAATAAAGAGCTATTACAACAAAAACTTAAGTGAACCATTGTTGTATCATAAATAAAGATTGATAGTATGTTCTAGAACAACTTTTTCAACTGAGAGTAAAAGGATATTACAACAAAACGAGTTATAGAAGAAACAAGAAAATTATAACAGCAAACTAAAAACTCATATTACAGTAGCAAAATAACTTCACTGAATCATTCCTTGCAATAGTAAATCAATTGAGTACTTTTGTACTAAATCTAAATAGCATACTACATCAAAATAAATTAGTCTATAATAAATTTGAACATTAACATTTACAAACTCAGAAACACAAAAGATAACAGAGCATAAAATCTCATGTTAACATTCTCTTTGTCTATTGTTCTCTATATATCTTGTCCATTACAAAACGAATTATATAATAATAATAAAAATAATCTATTTTTAAGGTCACGGAATCTAAATAGCATACTACATCAAAATAAATTACTCTATAATAAATTTGAACATTAACATGAGTTTACAAACTCAGAAACACAAAAAATAACAGAGCATAAAATCTCATGTTAACATTCTCTTTGTCTATTGTTATCTATATATCTTGTCCATTACAAAACGAATTATATAATAATAATAAAAATAATCTATTTTTAAGGTCACGGCTAAGCCACACCAAATTGGTGTATGAGACCCCCTTCGCCTAGCGATTTGACCCCCTTCACCCTGGTAAAGTTTACAGAGGTATACATACCCTACACACCTTCTACAGAGGTATACATACCCTACACACCTCAGGATTTGAACTTGTGACCTCTTAGGAGGACACACATGTTCTTAACCATTAGGCACATTGAGGCTATATATATATAGTTAACTTGCCACTTTGCTCCACTTAAATTAAATTTGACTTTTACAGAACATTAATTAATAGTTCATTGCTCTTTGATTTTGCCGAAAGGGCACATTTAATGATCTTTTAACCATAAATTTCAATCTTATGGTTATCAATTGAAGATGCAAGCATATTCTTAGTAGTCCTTCCAAATCAATGAACCAGATCTCATGTTCATAACTTTTTAGCATTTTTAAAAGCTCCAGTTAACCTGTTTACTTTTTAACATTTACTTAATATGATTAAAAAATTACTGTGTGACCATCTAATTGCCACGTTCAAATAATTAACAAATTTAATTGAAATTACAAATTTACTCCACTATTAACTTTTTATCATTTTACATATTAGATTTACACTAATTACAATCAATAGTTTCATATTCTTCAATTAACAAATTTAATTGAAATTACAAATTTACTCCACTATTAATTTTTTATCATTTTACAGTATTAGATTTACACTAATTACAATCAATAGTTTGATATTCTTCAGTAGTAGCCAAACACTTTTGCTATAACAAAGCAGCCATTTCATATTCTTCAATAGGTGGTTGATCACGTTTTCTACAACCTGCCGTTTTATATTCCTCAATTGGTGGCTGGGCACGTTTGCTACAGCCGAGCAGGTCGCACAGCCTTATGATAAAGCTGCGATCTTACTCTACGGCTCCAGAGCCCATCTTTCTCACCCCACCTCATAGATCTGCAGTGCCAAAACAGGAAGAATTAGAAGGTCACTGTTAAACGCAGTGTTTTGGAGATTTTAATTATCTGCAACAGCCACAGACGTGGGCTTAGCAATGAAGGTCGGATTCTCATCTCCGGCCATAATCACAATTACTCTCATGTCTTCCTTATCATCTGAAGCGCTGGACGTACCCTTGGTCATCTCATTCTTTCGGCCACCGCCAACCTCTACTTCTTGTCCTTCTATAGTGCGCTCTCGGAAGTATGACCATACCAGAATAATCAAAGCAAAGGCTATGAGAAGGAGCATGGCACCCACTCCAGCCAATAGATAAGGAACTGGCGACTTCCCTGGCGATATTCGGTTGCTTCCTGGGCTAATATCATTTCTCATCAACATTCCCATTGCTGGCCCTGCACAACCCTTCACACCCAAAAGCCTTTCATAAACGTGGGTGATCATCACATGAGACTCTAACTCTAAGAGTGGGAGATATTTATACATAAATCTACAGTATTGGAATACGCTACACAAGTCTTTAAAGTTAGTGACAGTAACACTCATTACTCGCTTGTGACGCGGAGGCGTATGCAACTCAACCATTAACCCATTAAGTTTCATGATTTACGGGTTCTTGCCGGGAATGGTAGTAATTCAAAAGTTGTGAGCTACGATCAATATAAATTATATGGTCAACTTAATCTATGTGCCGTGTCGCGCTAATAAGGCACTTGCTCGATTCTCCGCGTATCTAATAATTTGGAGACCTAAAGTCACAAAAGAAAGTGTAGTCCGCATAAAGGCATATATACAGGGTCGGTGGCCTCCATTTTGCCTTTGGCTTGCAATTTTCACGACGGCTGAGTAGCGAAGAAGACTTTTTTCACATGGTTGTGTCTCTGGTGGGAAACATCGAAGGAGCGAGGATACGTGTTGAAAGTAGAAAGAGAGTAAAATAATGATATGCTACTAAAAAATCCGGGCCCGTTAGAAGTTTTCCTTATTTTTTTTCCAGGGAGCCATTGTGTGGACTAACTGATTTAAATAAAAAGCCAGTAAAAAACGCAGGTGCCATGAATATATGCCCTGCCGTGCTCATCTATTCAGCAATTCATTTAATCGGAGAACAAACCCAGGTACGATGAGTATATGCCGTGTCGTGGTCATCGACTCAGCAGTTCACTTACCCGGAGAATGAACGCAGGTATCATGATTATATGTCGTGGCGTGCTCATCTACTCAGCAATTCACTTAACCGGTTCTCCGCTTCTCAGATGGCTCTATCGTCAGCCTAACGCTCGTAAAAGCGATGGCTGTCCAAGCCGTAGGTACACGTAAGGGAAGTGGGATTTATCGTCACTGAACATTTTTGGATAGTGTGGACCAGAACGTCACGGTTCTTCACATTTTCAAAGGGACATTTTGGTTACTTGTTGCGAAAGAAATGAATTGTCATCTACGTCCATCTCACGGCAGTGAAGTTCAATACAATCTGTGAAGAGACTTTGGGAAGAAATAAATAGAATTAAATAATATATATTTTAATTTATATAATATTTATCATATTACATCATATTGTTTTATCAAAATTAAATTATACCATATAAAGTTAAATTATACCATATAAAGTAGGCAAGTCAAATACATAAAAAGTCATTTTTTTAAAAAAATCATCAAATACATTTAAAAAAAACTTGATATATCAAAATTATACCAAGTCAAATACATAAAAACAAAAAAAAAATAAAATCATTCTTTTACAAAATCATCAAATACATAATTAAAAAAAAAAAACTTAGTAGTTAGCATTTCTTTACAAAATCACAACATGAAATAACAAAATCACAATATGAAATAGGCGAGGTATATATGAGTGTGGTAGAACTCCCAACTAATGAACCATGAAAAAGTGAATAAAAACTTCTATCGGCCAATATCTCTACCCAACATCATTCTCCAAAATATTAAATACAATTTATCTTAAATAATATGGCCAATTGAAAAAAGTCATTAATAATAATTTTGGCTCAAAATCCTAATTGCAGGGCATGGCATGGAACTTTACTCCAATGAAGTGCCTTTTAGCCGTGGTGGTATATTAGAATTAAGATAAACCATACGCTTAATGATAAAATGTGAAGCAAAGAATAGAGAAAGAGCGAGCAGAAATAGAATTCAGTATATTAGGAATAGAGGTAAAAGAGTACAAAATGAAAGGAGTACAGAGCAAAGGGAAAATAACTGAGTTAAATAGGTTCAAGCAAATCAAGAAATGATAGTACAGTTGGCCAGGACAACTGGTAGTGTACAGTCAGACTGTTGACGTTACATTATATTTAACACTCCCTCTTAAACTCAACAGTTACAAACATCAGCACTGATTATGCCCAAGTGTTGTCTCTAAAAATCAAAAATAGATTTTGCTAGTGGCTTTGTGAAGATATCTGCGAGCTGATCTCGAGAACAACAGAATTGAAGCCCAATATCACCATTATTGACTAGCTCGGGGATGAAGTGAAAGAAAATGTCAATGTGTTTTCTTTTCTTGTGAAACACATGATTTTTGGATAGATAAATTGCTAAGGTGTTGTCACAGAAGAAAGGAGTTGGATTATTTTCTGTATGTGACATATCTTTCAATACTCTTCTCAGCCACACAACTTGACAGGAAGCTGAGGTAGCAGCAACATACTCTGTCTCTGCAGAAGATATTGATACAATTGGTTGCTTATTTGATGCCCATGAAATCAGGTTCGTGCCCAGGTGAAAAACATGTCCTGAGGTGCTTTTCCTGTCATCTAGGCTGCCTGCAAAATCACTGTTTGTGTAACCAGAGAGATGATTATCATCAGATTGAGTGTACCATAAGTCAAAATTTAGAGTTCTTGCAACATATCTCAGAATTTGTTTCACCACCTTCCAGTGAGAATCTTTGGGGGATTCCATAAATTTGGAAACAAGGCTGGATGCATACATAATATCAGACCTAGTTGCTGTAAGATACAACAAACTGCCTACTAAAATTCTGTACAGGGTAGGGTCCACTATAGGGCCTTCATCTTTTTTGCTCAATTTTGTGCCTAGGGGTATAGGGGTTTCTGTTGGATTACATTCTTCCATGCGGAATCTTTTGATGATGTCTACTGCATACTTTCTCTGACAGACAAAAATTCCTTTGGTTGATTGATCAACCTCAATCCCCAAAAAATATTTCATTATGCCAAGATCTGCCATCTCAAACTCAAATTGCATGGCATGTTTTAAATTTGTTAACTCAAGATTTCCAGTATATATCATGTCATCAACATATAAACATACAATCAAAATTTTACCGTGCTGATCTGTTTTGGTGTAAAGAGGTGGCTCATTTTGGCTTCTGCTGAAACCACTCTTGATCATGTAAGTGTCAATTCTATTGTACCAAGCTCTTGGAGCTTTCTTTAAGCCATACAAGACTTTCTTCAATCGATATACTTTGGTTGGCTGCTCTTGGACTTCAAATCCAAGGGGTTGATCAACATAAACATCTTTGTCTAAGAAACCATTCAAGAACGCGGACTTGACATCCATCTGGTATACTTTCCATTTGTGTTGGGCTATTATGGCCAATAGAGTCCTTAGAGTGTCTAATCTTGCTACTGGAGCAAAGGTTTCACCATAATCAATACCTAGTTGCTGTGAGAATCCTTTGGCAACAAGTCTTGCCTTGTGTTTTTCAATCTGCCCTTTTTCATTGAGTTTAGTTTTGTAAACCCACTTGACACCAATACTCTTCTTGTGTCTGGGAAAATCAACAAGATCTCATGTCTTGTTCTTCTCAATGGAGTCAATTTCTTGGTTCATGGCTTGAACCCAATGTGGTTCCTTAGTTGCTTCTTTAAAAGATGTGGGTTGACATGACATTAATGCAAAAAGATTGTGTTGTTCAATGTCATCCAACTGCTGAAGGATTTCTCTCAAACTTCGAGTTATCTGATTTTGAATTTCAGAGAATGAGTCTCTGCTTGAAGTTGAGTTATCCTGAGAATTTTCAGGTTGTCCTTGTACCTGCAATCTTGGAAGAGCAGGTTGAGGTATTGGCTTTCTTGAATTTTCTATGTTTTCAGAACTGGCCAGCAGTGGATTTTGATTGTCCATTTGTTGATTTTCAGATTCATTCCAGAATTGATTTTCCAGAAATTTTACATCTCTACTGAGAATTAGTTTCTTTGAGATTGGATTATAAAGCCTGTAAGCTTTAGATGTTTCATTGTATCCAGTAAAGATGCATTTCTCACTTCTATCATCAAGTTTCTTCCTTAATTCGAAAGGTATGTGAGCGTATGCTATGCATCTGAATGTCCTTAGATGCACAACATTTATCTTTGTCCCACTCCATGCTTCTTGAGGCACTTTCATCTTTAGAATTGTGGTTGGAGATCTATTCAAGAGATAAGCCGAGCATGCTACCGCTTCAGCCCAAAAAGTGTTTGACAAACATTTCTCTTTGAGTAGGCTTCTTGCCATGTTCATTATTGTCTAGTTTTTCCTTTCATCCACTCCATTTTGTTGTAGAGTATACCTCGCTGTAGTTTGCATGATAATGCCTTGTGATTTGCAAAAATTTTCAAATTCATTGGAGTTGTATTCTCCTCCTCCATCTGACCTGAGCGCTTTTATATATTTTCCACTCTGTTTTTCAACTTCTGCTTTGAATTCTTTGAATTTTGTAAAAGTTTCAGACTTGTGTCTCAGAAAATAGATCCAGATTTTCCTGCTAAAGTCATCAATAAACGTTAGAAAATAAAAGCTACCACCTATGGACTCTGTTTGCATTGGTCCACATAGGTCAGTGTGAACTAGTTCAAGATGTTGTTTGGCTTGAGTGGAGGACTGTGGAAAACTAGTTCTCTTATGTTTTTCAAGTATGCAAGACTCACATGGGGAATTTTTCTCTTTGAAGATAGGGAGACCTTTGACCATGGAGTGCTTCTGTAGAAGACTTAGTCTCTGAAAGGCTAGATGTCCAAATCTTGTATGCCAAACCATAGTTTCATTGGGCGTGGATGCACTATCTGCATATGTTTGGATCAGATTTGCAGTTCTGAGGGTCAGGGGAAACATCCGATTCTGAGTCATGTAGATTTCATAAATCAATTTTCTGCTGGGGGTTTTATCATATATCCTGCAATATGCTCCCTCAAAAAGTACCTTATAGCCATGTTCAATGAGTTGTCCTACACTTAGCAGATTATGTTTCAGATCTGGAACATGGTGAACATTGTTTATGTCCTTATTTACATTTTGTTTAGTAAGAATAGGTACAGTTCCTTTTCCTTGAACTTTGACTAAGGAAACATTTCCAAGTGTAATATCAGATGAAATTGAAGAATTAATGCATGAAAGTAAATCTTTGTTACCTGTCATGTGATTGTTGCAACCACTGTCCAACAACCAGAGATCTTTGGGTTGTTCTTCAGTCTTGTGGCATTAGAGAAACATACCTCTTGAGGTTTCTCCCATATGATTTGACAAATGTGCTCTGCCTAAGAGATGATCTTCCTTCTTCTTACTGCATTTAGATTCATAGTGCCCATGCTTTTTGCAGTAATAACATTGTATGCTTGATTTGTCATTTGATCTTCTCCATTTGCCTCTTTGAGGCTGGAAAGTCTGATTCTGGTGCTGTTGTCTATTACCTCCACTTGAGTGTTGGTTACTTGTAATACTCCCTCATCCTTGGTGACCTCTGCCTCTTCCTCTGCCTCTCCCTCTGCTGAAGGAGAATTGAGTTTTGAAGGCTTTGGCGATTGACTCATTTGTGAGATGCAGTCTGGTCTCATGTGTCACTAGGGAACCAATTAGTTCATCTGTTGAAAAACACGACAGATCCTTGGATTCAAGGATTGTTGTAGCAACCATTTCGAATTTCTTTGGTAAAATTCTGAGGACTTTCTCACCAATGCGTTGATCAGTGATGGCTTCATCAGTCAATCTGATCTGGTTCACGATTCCCATGACTCTAGTCATAAACTGATCCACATTTTCAGACTCTTTCATTCTTAAAGTCTCGAATTGTGTCCTCAAGGTCTGTAGTTTGACTATTTTGACCTTGTCATTTCCTTGGTAGGCTGATTTAAGGATGTTCCAGGCCTGTTTTGAAGTACCAACGCCTATGATTTTTTGAGAAAGTAGAGTCATCCACTGAATTTTGAATCCATAATTTGGTTTTATTCTCTCTCTTCCTCTAAGTTGCCTGAGCATTTCTCTGTTGGTTTGTCATGGTGGAAAGGTCTGCTAGATTTGGTTCCACATATCCAAGATCCACTGGATCCCATCACTCTTGTACTTGCAAGACATATTTCATTCGAATAGACCAAAACTCATAGTTTTCCAAGAAGAATCGGACCTTGAGTGGGTCCTAAATTGCTAGATGTGGCCATATTTAAAGAATTTTAACAAAACAAAAAAAAAATCGTTGGAAAATTTTGTGTTTACCTATTTCCTACACGTAAAACCAGGTCTTCTAATTTCCTGCAGTGACTTCGGAACTTCGTGATTTGGGATTTCAGGTTTCGCAACTTCGCGAACCCTGATATCGAGCTCCTCTGACTCCTCGATTCCCCGATCTCTGAATTACCGAAAATGTCGAATTGGCTTCAAGGATCAACGATCCTCGTTGATTTGAGATCAATGACTCAGATTATTTCATAATTTTGTGTATCGCGAGTTCACGAGACTCTCACCTCTGATTTCCCGGTAGTCGAAATCGCGATGGTGCTTGCATCAACGGTCCAGACCCTCTTATGATCTGACGGTCCATATCCTTTCGGGATTTCGTGAATCGGTATTTCATGAGTCTTGAACTCTCGTCACGATGTTCTCCAAACCCCGAACTCCGAAATGCTGAAATGTTGATGGCGCTTGGATCTGCTGCCACCTATCCTCTGGGAAGGACGATCATGATTCTCTTGTGAAATATTCTTTCCTAGTCTTCACCTTTGTTCTCCCAGTGCCAAAAAAAACGTTGATGGCTTCTGGATCTTCGCCACCTGTCACTCCAGATCCAACGGTTGGAGTGATTTCGTGATTTTGATATTTCGCATATCAGGGCATGGAGTGCAATCTCCTCTGCTCATCCAACTCCTGATTCTCGATTTAGCGATAGTGTCAGATCGACGATACACGATCTTTTTCAATCCAACAATTTAGATAGAGTTGTGATTTCACGATTCGTGAACTCTCACGATAGTGTTCTCTGACCTTTACTCCCTGCGAGTCAGTGAAATGTGGAGATCTCGCAACGTGTCCTCCTTGATGGACGGTCCCAATGATTTCGTGACTTCGCAAGTCAGGTTTTCTCTTGTGCGCTCCAGCGGACTAAACCTCTTGAACTTTCTCTTGGATCCGACGACTATCAGTCCTCTATGCTAAATTTGAATGGATGAAAATCTTTTGCCTCTTCTGCATGCTCCTCATCCTTTCTGAACTCGATTAATGCCTTAGATCTATTAGAAAAACAAATCTTACAGCTGTGTCTGCTTCTTTTGCTTCTTTAGCGTGTTCTTTTCTATTCTTGCAAAGAGTTTCTCCTGAAGCAGGAAATTTGTGAATCTTTCACGAATTTGAAAGACTTTCACAAATTCTTTAAATCTTTCTACCCTCTGCAAGAATCTTTCATGAATTTGAAAGACTTTAATGAAATATTTATACGTTTCTTCCTTCTGCAGCAATATTTCACGAAATTAAACGAATTTCTTTGAATTCTTTAAATGTTTCTGCCTCATGCAGCTCTTCTTCGTGAATCTTTGATGAATCTGTAAATGTTCACAATTCTTTACACTTTCTCCTTCCGTGTTTTCTGCTCCCTCAATATTTTGAGTGTATAGAACTTTGCTTCCTTGTGTGACCTTTCTGCGACGATCTTTTGAGCGGATGGCGGACTTCTCTCCAAGCCTTGTGAAGAAACTCGCATCCTATGCTCTCATCAACAGTGTAAGCTCTGCGCTGTTGAGGATTGGGTTGCTCTCCAGACTGTGTATAGAGGCTTACTACTGAAGCTCTGATACCATGATAAAATGTGAAGAAAAGAATAAAGAGAAAGAGAAGAGAAGAAATAGAATTCAGTATATTAGGAATAGAGGTAAAAGAGTACAAAATGAAAGGAGTATAGAGCAAAGGGAAAATAGTTGAGCTAAATAGGCTCAAGCAAATCAAGAAATGATAGTACAGCTGGTAGTGTACAGTCAAAATGTTTAGGTTACATTATATTTAACACTTAATACGTGGGTTGAAGACATCATATATTTTTCCTCTTAACAAATTCGAGTGGACAATATATTACAGTTACCAACTTACAACCTACATTGTTGAATAATATTAAGTTTTCAAGCATGATTCTTAACCTGTTTTAGTTCAATTTAAATACAATCACTACAACAAAAGAGATGCCTCTTTATAAATTGTTGAATAATATTAAGTTTTCTAGCATGATTCTTAACATGTGTTATAAAGATTAGTTCAATTTAAATACAATCACTACAACAAAAGAGATTCCTTTTTATAAAATAACCAAGAGATGAGATCTCCTAGTTTGGAATATTGTTTGGGCTTTGAAGCTAAAGCTTCCCAAAATATAACTTCCAACAAAAATTAGCTCAAGTGAAGCTCCAAGAACATCGGGACCAAATACATAATAATATATTGCAAACTTGAAACTTCAATTTGCAGAAGTGCAACATAGATTCTTCAAGTTTCTTACAATCAAACTGCAGTATAAGGAATTGTCTGCCAGAAATTTGAAAATAGTCGGCTATAAAAATTATCTATGGGGCAATAACCATTTTTTTTCTACTATCCAAATTATTAGCGTGCCCAACTGTTAAACCTTTTCTTTTAGTGCACTTAATTTACAGGCATACCTCCCAACAAACTAAACAACCCTATTCATAGTAGATGTAAAATTGGATAGCAAAATGGATAGCCCACTCCATGTGCTCAATGTCAAGTGTTGGCTTTTGATCTAATCTTCTATTGGTCTTGTAGATTCTTTATGGGGTATTCTAAGTCCATGTTACTGTCAATGATTGACCCTGGTTCAAATTTGATAAGCTTCCCAACAAAATCCCTTTAAAACTATCGGCCCCTTTGGTAAAACAGAAGGCAATGCAGCACATAGAGTGTATTGCGCAGTCTCACCTGAGATATCTCTATGGGTGGTTTCAATACACAGGTGTTTGCAACCAGGGAGTGAGTAGAGATTTGTGGTTGTGTTCTGTAATTTTTATTCATTCAATCTAACATTTAGTTATAACATTCATTCTATGCATGCATGTGGAATACCATATCTAACTAGTAATTCATTCATCATTCATCAATTAATCAGACATAAAGACGCATAAATTCATTCACATAACACAGGTTTTACCATGCTCCACCCCCTCCTAAGTTACATCCACAAAGATCTAGCTCTTAAGATTTTATTGTAGTTCAGAAATGGATCACGCCATGCATGTTTACAAGATTATCTCCCCTTTCCATAGTCTCCTCGGTCCCTACGAGGCTGACTAGATCGCACCAGGATCCTCAGCCTACAATCTAACCCTTGAGACCGAGTCACTCACTACTTCCCTAGCTCACCATATTAATCACTCATACATTACTTGCAACTCTCTCTCTGTTTCTCCATGTGTGTCCTCCCCATCCATCTCCCATATGTCAGCTAAGTGCTACTTTATTATATCCTTGGCTCACCAGCCATTACAATGCATTACAAAATCCCTAACCCTAGTGTCATTAGGTTTTCCTTGCATGCACGCTTCTCCTACTTCTCTTACAAGTGTTGCTTTTCCTTCTAGCTATCTTTCCCTCTTTCATGCATCTCCTCCAAAAATAGTCTTTCTTCCTAGCTAGGCCTGCATCCAACAGGCCCCAAACACTGACATGTGGCTCGTCTTGAGCCACCTAAACTTTGTGTGCTTCTTCAATCTCTCCTGCAAGAGCCTGAACTTCTATGTGAGTGTATTTTCTTGCGTTTGAGCCTATGTGGTCTTCTCCCTGAGTGCGTCCAATACCTACACTGCAATATTTTCGTTGATCATCTCTGTTCATTCTTTTTGAGTTTGTGCCATGTTCTTTTTTGTGTCTTCTTCCTGCGCAATGACCTTTTCCCATTGTTGAAGAGGTTCCATTTGAGTTTGTCGCTCCTTCTTATGTGTCTGCACGACTATGATTTTTTCTTGCAGCGTATTCATATACTGTGATCCTTTGACACACTCAGTGATCGACATCGTCTTCTTCCTCTGCTTGAGATCCTGGATAGTTGTGCTTATCCTTTCCTCTTCCTAGTCCCACTGTTGGACCTGTTGATTGTCCTCCAGCTTCTCCATAACTATGCGGCTTTATTGAAAAAGTTGGTCGTTGCGTTGACTTGTCACTCCATATCCTCTATCTGTGTTGTTGCTCCCTACTTCCTCTTCTCCTTCACCTCCGAGGGAGTGGTAGGTGTGAGTTGTTCCCAGAGGTGCTCGATCTCCTACCCATATTGATCGATTGTCTACACAATCTAATCAATCTTCTGCATCATCATGATCTTCGCTGTCTGCGCACTCTTTGAAACTTTCTCATAGGCTACATCCAATCCCTACTCCAGCCTATCCACGCGGTATTTCTCATCTTTGGTCTCGATCTTAACCTTCTCAAGCACCAATTCAAATTCTTCTCTTTTGTATTTTGTCTGCTGCAATTCCGCTGCGTATGTGCGTGTTCATGACTATACCTCTTGTGTGACGCTCAATTGCAGTTTATACAATGTCTCGATGGTATTCGTGTCATTCCCAACCAGATTTGGGCCAAATATTTCAATGGTGTCTGACACACAATTTCATCCATGAGAAACATGTTGGGTGTAACGCGAAACATCGAGCTCAACAGTGTTATTGTCTGGATCCTATCCTTCTGTAATGTTCCTGACTTGGCTAGTCTAGGAAACGTTGCTAATGTGTCTATAGGATCAAAGGTTTACAACATATAAATGATCATACAAAGAATAAATTTGATAAAGGACTGCAAAGTTTGTATTATGATATCTCCGTGGATTACAAAATGGCCGAATGTGGCTGAATAAACTGACAATACTCGACTAGATCAATAGACAAAGGATCTTAACCGGAATACAAATAAGCAAATGTGGTTGAATTAAATAACAACACTCGGCTAGATCAAAAGACAAAAGGATCTTAGTCGGAATACAAATAAGCAACTAAAATATAATACCCGGAATATGGGAGCACTATGTAATTAATGAAAAATGATGGAAGACCTGGATGATCTTCTCGGTGACTAGGGTGTGTCTTTCAACACCGAAATCAACCAATTGGTGTCTTCCTACTGGAATACACTGAACTATCTCTCCTAAGATGCGCCTCTTCTCCTTAATGACAAGTCATAATCTGCATAATGATGAATTAGGTTGCTGAAACTTCCTTTATAGCTTTCCAAAACCCTAAATCATGTTGAAACCCTAAATCATTGTTGACATCCAAAACCCTAAATCACTGTTGAAACCCCCATTCACTGTTGACTTCTATTTTTAGCTCATAATGACTTAAAAGTTCTTTTAACCCTATTAGCTCAATGCCACTTTCTGAATATAACACCTGTGACTAGAGTGACCTCTAGTAACCCTATTTACCCCTCTTTGGCCCTGGATATAGTTTAACGGGGTGGTTTATACCATTAAGACTCCTCTCTAGAGCTCATTTTTGGAAAGGGACATTACAGTCCTCCCTTCCCAAAATTGCTAGTCCTCAAGCAATACCAGTCCTGGGTGTTGCAACACTTGCTCGCTCTCGCAAGTAGCGTCCTCTACTAGAAGGCATCTCCATCTGATCAAACACTCTCTGATAACCCTGCTCCTCAGTTTCCATTCCCGGAACTCCAAATATCCTTCAGAACTAACTCCAACTGTCCCTCCACATCCAATGGGGGAAGATCCTCTGATGTGCTAATGAATTGTCCCACTACCTTTTTTAGGCAAGACACGTGGAACACGTTATGAATATTTCTCCCCTCTGGAAGCTCTAGCTCGTAAGAAACCTTGCCTACTCAGCGCATGATCCTGTAACGACCAAAAAAACTAAGTTTGAAATTCTCGGCCCCACTCTTCTTCAGAGATGACTATCTGTAGGGTTGGAGTCTCAAGAAAACCAAATCTCCAACCTCAAAGCTACGCTCTATCCTGTGCCTGTCCCCACTTATCTTCTATCAGTTTTGCACCATCTATAAGTTCTCTTTCAACAACTTCTCTCTATGATCAAATCCTTGCCCTTGGGAGCTCTGCTCTCCCCGAAGACCAAGTCTACTAAAGTGGGAGAATCATATCTGTACAATTCTTGGAAGGCTGTCATACCAATGGACATGTGGAAGGTGGTGTTGTAGCAATGTTCTCCTAAATGTAACCACTTTACCCATGTTCTATGTTGTCCTCCTACATAGTTCCTCAAATACCCTTCAACCCACTTATTGACAATCTCAGTCTGCCCATCTGTCTGAGGGTGATAGATGGTGTTAGGTGTCAAATCTATCCCTACCAACCGAAACAACTCTCTCCAAAATGTACCTATGAACCGACTGTCCCTATCACTGATGATGTTCTTCGAAAACCCATGAAGTCTGAAGACCTCCCCGAAGAAAAGATCGGCGACCTTAACTACGTTGCACTCTATCGGTATGGCGTAAAAGTGAGAAAACTTGGTCAATCTATTGACCACTACATAGATACAGTCCTTACCCTGGACCTTGGGTAGACTCATGATGAAGTCCATAGATATGATCTCCCATTTCTACTCTGGAATGGGGAGTGGCTGAAGTAGCCTTGTTGGAAGAGCATGCTCTGACTTGTTCGACTGGCAAGTCACACACTCATTGACATGTCTCATAACGTCTTGTTTGAGGCCCTTCCATGAGAACCTCTCTCTGATCGGTCTGTAGGTTTTGAAAAACCCTTGATGGCCTGTTAGAGGTAAATCATGAACTATCGTGAGGATCTTCTTCTTAAGCCCTGAATCTGGCACCAAGTAGACTATATCCTTGTAAAATATGACATTGTCAATGACCCTATACCGGTCATCCTGTATCTTCCCATACATCACCTCATAAGCGAACTTGTTCTTGGAATACTCCACTAACAAGTGGGATTTCCAATCTGCTGAAATCTCCATCAAAGAACATGCCGCAGGTCTCCTCGATAGTGCATTGGCAACAATGTTATTACTCCCCTTGACATACTCTATGTCAGAGTCGAATGCATGTACCTTCGTCACCCATTTATGTTGGCACTCACTGAGGTCCTTCTTCTCAAGGAAATACTTCAAACTGTTGTGATCAGTCTTGACCACGAATTTACTGCCCACCAAATATTGTCTGAACTTGGTCAAGGCACATTGCATGATTGCCAACATTTTCTTGTCATAAATGGAGTACAATCTCTTAGGTTGACTAAAATTTCAGCTCTCAAATACAATGGGGTGTCCTCCCTGCATCAAAACTGCACTGATCCCTTCATCGGATGTGTCACACTCTAGTACAAATGGCAAGGTGAAGTCTGGTAGTGCCAAAACTAGACAAGTGCCCATGACTTCCTTCATCTAATCAAAGGATTCCTATGATTTATCAGTCCATATGAAGGCCCCATGCTTGGTAAGATCTGTCAGCAGTGCTCCAAGCTGAGAAAAACCCCAGACGAACCGCCTGTAATAGCTGCACAGCCCAAAGAAGCTCCTCAATTATGTCATGTTCTTGGGCGTCGACCAATCCAAAATGGCCCTGATCTTCTCTTGGTGCACCTGTACCCCCTGTGCACCAATGATGTGGGCTAAGTAAAGGATCTCTGTCATACCGAACTCACACTTGGACTCTTTCGCATATAATGATTTTGCCTCCATGATGCTCAATACCTCATCTGGGTGCCTCATATGCTCTTTCCATGACTGGCTATAGATCAAGATGTCGTCGAAGAAAACCAAGACTAATTTCTTTAATTGATTCCTGAATATATGGTTCATGGAAGACTTGAATGTAGCGGGTGCATTGGTTAGCCCAAATGACATAACTAAGAACTTGAAGTGTCCAAAATGGCATCTAAATGTCGTCTTCTCTATGTCCTGCTCTCGGATGCTGATCTGATGATATCCAAAGCATAGATCAATTTTTGAGAAGAAAACTGCCCCATGCAGTTCATCCATCAACTCGTCAATGCATGGGATAGGGTATCGGTTCTTGATGGTTTTCTTGTTCAAGGATCAATAATCAATGCACATCCTCATGGTGTCATCCTTCTTCAGAACTAAGACAGCTGAAGAAGCAAATGGGTTGTTGCTCGGTCTGATGTGTCCCATCACCAAAAATTCCTTGATTGCCTTCTCTATATCATCCTTGAACATCCTAGGATGATGATAGGGGGGGGTGATCATAGGTTTGGCCCCCTCCTCCAACTCAATGGTGTGCTCAAACCCCCTGTCAGGTGGTCTCCCTAGTGGAATTGCCTCAAAGACCTGTTAATGTCATCCAAATAAATTCTTGATCTCTATATGGTATTGTTTTCAACCTTTTGAATCCTTTTGATTAGTGATCAAGCATTCTGCAGCATATGCTACCTCCCCATGTATGAATATCCTCTAAATCTTCTTGGCTGAAACTTTGGGTTCTCTTTTCGACATACCTCTTAGAAAACCTTCTTCCCATCCTGATCTCTGAATCCCATTTCCAAGGTTTGGTAGTTGGTAGTGATTTTTCTCAAGGTAATCATCCACTGAACTCCTAACACCACATCTCTGTCCGATAGGTCAACCACATAAAATGTATCTCTCACTATGTAGTTTCCTAACTTCATCTCTAAGTTTGAAACTCTGTCAAGACACTCCAATGTGTGGTCATCTGCTACCACAAAATCAAACCCCTCAAACTCCTCTGTCTGAAGTGCACGTCTCGATACTAGTGAAGCTTTGATGAAGTTGTGGGTGAGCCCACCATCTATCAGGGTGATTTCTCATTGCCCCTGAATAATCTCTCTGATACAGAGGGTATCATACCTGGGAACACCAGAAAGGGTCACTTTGAATCCTCCCTTTGCTCGTTTCCTCTTGTTAGCCTGCTCTGGCAGTTGTGGGACTACTGGAGGATGGGCTCCTACCGATGTTAGTGGTTTATGGGGAGGCTACTCCTCTGCTAGTGCTGACTCCTCCTCTGAACTAGTGGATCCATTGTCCTTCTCCTCCTCCTCTCTGTCCACGATGTCTGTTGCTACCTCAATATAATGAATGTCTCCCTTTCCCATGCACCTATAGCCTGGGACCTGAGGATCTCTGCAGTTGAAGCAAAGCTTCTTCCTCTTAATCGCTCACCTAGTCTCATCATCCAACTTCTCCTTGCCCTTCCATTCTCTCTGGAATGGCTTCCAGTATCGATCCCTTTGGGGAACAAATGGTTTGGAGAAAGTTTTATTCTTTGGCACTGAGTCTGCCAGATCTCAAGTGTGAAGGATGGCATCCTTCAAAGTGGGAAGCCTGTATGCCTTCACCCATCCTCTCAAAGGCTCTGTGAGTCCTTCTATGAATAGCATGATCACCCTCGACTCTGATATATCTGTCACCGCCATGGATACCCACTGAAACTCTGTGATGAATGCCTCTGTTGTGCCAATTTGTCTCAATTGGGCTAGATTCTTGAAGTGTATCTTGGGATCTTTCCTGTCAAACCTGTTCATGATCCTATATGTAAAATCCCTATAGGAGGTGATGTGACTGTGGCCCAATGACACCAGTCCATGATACCACCACTCGTGTGCCTCACCATCCAAGTGTAAGGTCAAAAAAATGATGGCTTCTGTCTCGGTCATCTGGTTGACCTTGTAATATGTGTCTAGCTTCTCTACCCAAACTATGGCGATGTATTTGGATGATCCGTCGAAAGAAGGGATGGTGATTTTCCCAACTTTTCAGATGAAATCAAGGTTATGACCCTACTGCTGTTGTGGTCCTCCCCTCTATGGCTCTCTGGGGTAGTTCTTGAGTCTGATTCCACAGTACTTGACTAAGTTTATGTCCTGATGGAATTCATGACCCAATGCAGCATACTCCCTCCTATACTCTACAATGTCATCGGCATGAGTGGGTGGCCTCTATGCTATCGGTGGCGGTGCTACTACCAGGGGTGCCCTATGGAAACTGGGAAACAAGGGTCTAGGAATCCTACTCCCAGAGGTGTATGTACGAGAGGGTGACTGGGGTCTACTGCCTACTCCCGAGTTCCCCTGTGCTAGATGAGGGAAATTGTGTATCTGGGGTGCCCACTCTAGCCAATCTATCAACCACTTGTGCCAAGGACTGAGACATGGTCCGTTGACTAGCTAACATATCGTTGATAACCTGCATGAAAGTTTCCTCTAGATCTATGGGGGCCTTGCCACTTCCCTATGGTCTCTCATATCTATCTCCTAGCATCCTCTCTGCCTCACACTCAACCTCACTCTCTGCCCTTCTCTCTACTTCTCTCTGTGCCTCTTCCTCTTCCTTTAAGCTAGGAGGAAAAAAGGGAAAATCAGGCCTATGCCTTCTTTCTTGATGCTTGTTGTAAGTGACATATTTGTCACCTATGTGTTCATGGCCCTCTGGGTCTTCTATTGCACTCATTGTATTTATTCATAGGCTAGCAGGACTAAATCTCTGATACCACTATAATGTTCCTGACTTGGCTAGTCTAGGAAATTTTGCTAATGTGTGTGTAGGATCAAAGGTTTACAGCATATAAATGATCATACAAATAATAAACATTAAAAAGGACTGCAAATTTGTATTATGATATCTCCGTGGATTACAAAATGGCCAAGTGCGGTTGAATAAACTGACAATACTCGACTAGATCAATAGAGAAAGGATCTTAGCCGAAATACAAATAAGCAACTGCGGTTGAATTAAATAACAACACTCGGTTACATCAAAAGACAAAAGGATCTTAGCTAGAATACAAATAAGAAACTAAAATATAATACCCGGAATATGGGAGCACTGCGGAATCAATGAAGAATGATGGAAGACCTGGATGATCTTCTTGGTGACTAGGGTGTGTCTTTTGACATCGAAATCAGCCAACTGGTGTCTTCCTCCTGGAATACACTGAGCTATCTCTCCTGAGATGCACCTCTTCTCCTCAATGACAAGTCATAATCTGCATAATGATGAATTAAGTCGCTGACCCTTCCTTTATAGATTTCCAAAACTCTAAATCATGATGAAACCCTATTTCACTGTTGACTTCCAAAACCCTGAATCACTATTGAAACCCTAATTCACTGTTGACTTCTATTTTTATCTCATAATGAATTAAAAGTGATTTTAACCCTTTTAACTCAATGTCACTTTCCGAATATAATACTTGTGACTGAAGTGACCTCTAGTAACCTTGTTTACCCCTCTTTGGCCTTGGCTATAGTCTAACGGGGTAGTTTATACCATTAAGCCTCCTCTCCGGAGCTCCTATTTGGAAAGGGACATTACACCTTCTAGCTCAATCCAGCCTCGACTCCTGTCTGTGATATTGTTGGGACTGATTCTATTCCTCTATAGACCCTCTAAGTTTCTCTCATTTTCTCTAGGAGAGTCCTCATGTATGCCATCTCCTTCTAAATCATACCCCTTTTGCACTAGGCATCTTCAAAATACTCCATTGTTCGATCCTGGACCATTTGGGCCACAAGGTCCATGTCATCCTCTATGATCGTATATTCTGGTGTCGTTTTGTTCGCCTTAGTTTTCTTGCTCGCACCCCCCGTTTTTATAATTGGCCTCTTGGTTTGGCCTTTCACTTGATGAGTAGCACTTGATGTGGTCCCCTGTGTTGTCTCAGTATGTTTTCCCTGTTCCTTTGATGCCTGGGAGTTTTTCTTCTTCCTCGTCTGGGCACCTTTCTTGGACACACCCCCTTTCTTATGTTGTGTTGGGTTCTGACCTATCCTTGGCTTCTTGGGCATTGTTTTTTCACCTACAGGTGTTTATTCCTTCCCTGCCTCAATCTCTTTATCTATGGGTATCTCTTGATTGAAGACTAGAATCCTCCAGTCATCGCTCCAATCCTTGATGGCCATTTCTATGTCCTCTTCCTTGACATAGTACCTCAGTTGTAGCCATTGGTTGTCGGGATCCTTCTGTGCTTGGATTCACATTGTATACCTAGTCACCTTGAAGTTGGCTATGCCCTGATACTGTGTGACCACTTCTGGTTTAATCCGCCAAGTGTTGGAGATGATTTCCTGCAACTCATTGTAATTTCCTTTGAACATGTGTGCATTCACCCTATTATTATTGGGGTATCGAGTGCTTCTTGACGATAGGTATCGTGCTGCGTGGAAAGGATTGGATATTGTGAAAAAGAATAAATACTTAGGCTTCTTCCATCCGACCAAGGCAATCATAACGAGTAGTCACGAATAGTGAAATTTTGTCCCCAGGTCTTGCGCGCCCTTGCAGTCTTCCAAGAATAGATTCAAAAAGTATGGGCCCCATGGTACCCTCCGCACACTATGTTGCATTTGCGACGACCCCAACAAGGAATTCCTCCTTGTGGAATTTCCTAAGTAACCTGCGTGCCTTGATTTTTGTGGCCATCCTTGTTGTTGCATCACTAATGTGCTTGATTATGATTCTATGTGACCCTCTTTTTGTACCATACTTCTTCTTCATTTCCTCGGCCAATTCCTTCTCCTTCATCTTGTCATCAAGGAACTGTGTGGGCGTTCCCCCCATGTTGGTAGCCCTGTGATGTATGCAATGAGATCCATGTCTATTGAGATCATATGCTCCAGCCACATGTATCATCAGTGGGTGACTGTCATTAGCTGCTTGACATAGTTTTTTGCATCTCATCCCTCCAAAAGTGCAAAATGTCCAATAGGCCTAGAATCCTAGTTTTGGCTAGTCCGACTGCCCACTGGCTTGGTTGGTTAATTGGTTCGCCAAAGGGTCCTATACCCAAAGTTTCTAGGTAAAATTTATTGGAAAAATCTGTAAATTTGTCTGTGTCCTTGACATCATGGTCTAAGTACCACAATTTCTCCACATGGCCTAACATGTTGCCCACAACACGCACACCATCTGAAATGTATGGCAAGACTATGGTTGTGGCAGCCTTCTTGCACAGTGATCATGCTACTGGTTGTTTTCCCTTGCACTGTGGTGTCTTACTCAAGGTTCCAACATCCATTTTTCTCTCTTCTGCATACTCCTCTTCCCGACCGGTGACATCTTCCTTTGTGCCCTCTTGTCGTTGTTCTAGCGTGGTTGTGTGTGACCTTTCTAGCATGGTTGTTTCTTCCTGGTTCAGGACCGTCCCATTGACTCTTGGAGCTTCTTTAGGGTCTTTGGGGTGCGAATGATTGCTTGTGTCCTTGGCCTATTGACCCTATCCCGCTTCCATCAAATCAATGTCCATTCCCACTGGTGTTGTTTGTTGGTTTTCCTCCACCAGTGGTGCGGGGCTTGTTGGTGTCATATCTGGTGATGAGATTTCATCCACAATGATGACTTCTGGAGGCTGTGATGGTTGTTTTTCGCTTCCCTGTGGCTGCGGTGGTGCTCTGATGTTGCTTTGAGGTCGTCTGTAAGTCTAGCTCAATGCTCCTAGCTTAGGTGGTGCCATGGTAGTAAATATATTCTCCACTGAGCTTAGTTGTCTCTGTAACCTCTGCAAATGCCCTCTCTACTCCATATAATCTTTTTCTTTGTGCTCTTCCTAATTTCACAATAACCCTCCCTATCTCCTGTGCTAAATTTTAGAGGAATCATGTTAAGCTTCTCAGAGACGTTACCCAAATTGCGTTTTAATTGAACGGGCACTTCCCGTTTACTTTCCCTCGAATTCCTTTTATGTCTCTAGTTGGCGCAATTAATGCGGCATACTGTCACTCGTTCTTGCATTCAATTTTGATAGTTGTCATTCGTTGGTTCTTATTTGTCGTACCCTCCATTTTCGTTGTTTTCTCCTTTTAGTGACCCTTGTTCCTTTCTCCGACGTGCTTGCATTTCTGATTAGGCGTTCTCATTCTCTTTTCGGTGCACTACACCTTTATTGATATCATTTGGTGTCTAGCACGGTAACCCTTCTGGTTTTTTTGTAGTTTTTTTAAGTGCTAGGAGGTCAAGTGTCCCTATACAAATTCAGTCGACTCCCATTGATCATCCCTCTGGTTTATGTTCCTCCTAAATCCTTCAATTGTACAACTTCCCCATCTCATATAGTTTTGACTTTGTATGGTCCTAGCCAATGCATTCTGAGTTTTCCTAGGTGCTAAAGGGATTTACTGTCATAGAATAAAAATAAGTCTCCTTCCTTGAAATTTTTCCTCTTGATATGCCTGTCATGCCAAGCTTTGTCCCTTGCTTTCTGTACTTCTTGGTGAAACCTTGCTAGAGTCCTATCTTCTTCCATGATCATCAACTGATTTATCCTTTCTTGTACTGTGCCTCACTCTATCATGTTTGTAATTATTGTTGTGCCTAGACTAGGTACCAAAAACTCTAATGGAACCACTGCTTCTTGTCCATACAGCAATATGAATGGTGTTTGTCCTTTCAAATTTTTTGATGTGGTCTTGTACACCCACAGTATTACTGGTATCTTCAAATACTAATCGTCTCTATTAACATTACAGATCTTTGTCAATGCATTCTCGAGGATTTTGTTAAAGGATTCGACTATTCCATTTGCTTGAGGATGATATGGTGTACTCTTTTGATGATAAACTTCAAACTCCTCAGTCATAGACCTATTAGTGTTTTTAATGAAGTGACTTCCTTGGTCACTCATCAAAATTCTTGGGCACCCAAATCTAGTGATCATGTGCTCAAACAAGAAGTGTGTTTTTGTCAGTGCGTTGCAATCTTTTACTGGTGCTTCTTTTTCCCATCTTTTTAAGTATTTTTTCGAAGTGATAATGTACCTTGCTCATGACCTTTTTGCTGGTGGGTTAATTGGTCCCACAAAATCTATTGCCCATTTTTCGAATACCTGCAAGGTTACTTGTGGTCTTAGGGGCATATCCTCCCTTATGTTTGGTTTATGAACCCTATGACATACATCACATATCTGGAAGTAATTCTTTGAATCTCTATGAAGAGTTGGCCACCATAGTCATGCGCGCAATACCTTCTGTGCGATAGCTTTGCCTGCATAATGTCCTCCTGCTATTCCCTTGTGGGATTCTACTAAGATCCTAGGTCTTTCATGTTCTAGCACACATCTTCTCAAGATGCTATCTACACCCATTTTGTATAATTTTCCTATAATCCATTGGTAATTTGCAGCCTTGACTACCATATTTTTCTTCTTCGCAGTGTTGAATTCATGTGGTGCATTCCTTGTACTCAAGTACTCGATGATGTCTTCGAAGTATTCATCAGATATCTAGACTGAAAATAACTGCACGTTGGGAAATGTTTCCTCTAGATTCGTAGGTTCCTCCCCATTAGTGATCCTCGTCAGGTGATCAGGTCCTGCATTCAACTTTCCTAGTTTGACTATCACTTCAAATTCAAATTCGTGGAACAACAATAACCATCTACAAATTCTCCCCCCAACACTTGCTTTTTGACGAAGTATTTGAGCATTGAATGGTTTGTGAACATCTTGAAATGTTTCCCTAATAAATAATGTCTAGACCTCTGAAGCGCCTAGACCATAGATAATCCTTCCCTCTCTATGGTATTGCATTTCTGCTATGATTCTAACTGTTTTCTGCTAGAAAATATCGGATGGTCCAATTCTCCTGCTCCTGGATGCGCTAGAATAGCTCCAAGTGTTATGGCTAATGCATCCACATGTACATGGAATGTCTTTTCCCAATATGGGAATACTAGTATTGGTGCAGTTACCATCTTCTCTTTCAGGGTGTCCAATTTGCGTTGATAGTCCTCATTCCACTAAAACTTATTTTCTTTTCATAGTAATTTCTCCATTAGCACAGTGATCTGCGCATAGCCCTTTATAAATTTCATGTAGAATCATGTGTGTCCCAATGCCGCTCTCAATTGGAGGATTTTGTTTGGTGGTGGTAGGTTAAAAATTACTGCAATATTGGCAGAATCTACTAACAATCCTTGCTTGGATACTAAATGGCCCAATATTATCCCAAAATGTGTTCCAAAGATTCAATTTTTGATATTTAATGATATCTTACATTTACTGCATCTTTCTAACATTAGTCACAAGACCTCTACATGGTATTTCAACATACTATAGACTATCCAATCATCTAGATATAGTTCTAGAAACTAGTGGATGAATTCATTGAATGCATCTATGACTACTCTGGAAAATATTGTTGGTGCATTCTTCAGTCCAAACAGCATGACTATATACTGGTAGGATCCCCATTCTATGGTGAAAGTGGTTTTGTATCTTTCTTCCGGTGATATCTCGATCTGATGGTATCCTGAGAATTCGTTGGTGAGTGAATAGGCTTCCTTTCCTCCTACATTCTCCAACACTTCATCTGTGAAAGGAGTAGAGAACAAGTCATGTAGGCACACATCATTCAACTTCCTCAAGTCGAAACATATCCTTATTCCCCCCTATTTCTTCTCTTGGTATACCATCAGGCTTACCCATTCAGATTCCTCTATTGGTTCTATGATTCCCACCTTGAACATCCTATCGATTTCATCTTTGACTTTTTTCTTATATATCGGGTTTAGTCTATATGGTCGTTGTCTGATCAATCTTGCCTCATCTCTGAGAAATATATTCATTTCTCCTAGCTCTCCTTCTATTCCTTTCATTTCTGTGAACATCGTTGGGAACAGGTCACTGTACTCGTGCAACAACTATGTTATGCTTTCCATTGTTTTCTCATCCCAGTAGTCTCCAATGTTGGCCAGTTTGGGGTTCTCAACTATCAAATGTTGACTTTCTTTACCTTGATCGACACAACAATTTCTTCCAATTCAAGAGGTGGACATTCCACTTCTCTCTCTCCTTCAACTTCCTCAATATGAATATCGTGCGGGTCATCTTCATCTGGTGATTCTTCCTACATGTGGTAGCATGACAACAGTTCTTTTATTGTCTGTCTGTTATGTTGTTGTTCTTTTGTTATGAGTTCAACTTCCATTTCTTTAATGAATATCACTCCTCTAATTTGTTTAAGTGTTGTTTCTATGTTGGGGTTCTCATGCTCAAATGAGAAAGTCACTATAAAGTTATGTTGTAATACTGTCCATCTTGTAGTTCCTCTATGCAATTCCTAGTTTGTATACCAGTTTGTTGGGATACCTTCTAATTTGTGAAAAAAATGATGAGGCCATTCCTTGGGTGGTGTTATCCTCCATATTATTCTTCAATTATCCAAGTGTTTTCCTGGTGCCCCCTGTCCATCATATTTATAAAATTGGTTTCTCCCCTGTTCTGTGCCAAATCTGATCTGCAGTAACCACTTACATCGGTACCAGTCCTTGACTATTTCTTTGTGTGCACCCCACCATATTGAAGGTGTTTCCTTTAGTTATATATCTAGGGATAAGAGCCTATGATTTTCTAACACTTCATATTCGTATCATGTTAAGAATACTTCTAATTCACTCACCCCATGGAGGTTGGGAGCTTCCCTTGTCTCCATACCTACCCATCTTACTGTGTGGTCTATTCTTGCGCATATTCTTGTGGAGACTTCATGTAACCCTTGTTGCCAATTTTCTAAGCTTGTATCAGAGTCTGATGCATATGAGGTGATGCTTCTTCAACTGAGTACCCGATCTCTAGTTGGATTCAGATAATCTTCTTCTCACATAGTTTTTCTGTACAAATGGTTAATTTCCTCCAGGTCTAAGAAAGTAGGTTCTACAAACCTTTCCCCTTTTTATTGGTTCAATGGCGCAATGACTTTGTATTCTTCTGACTCGGATGTCATCTTCCTTGTCTTCAAGTTGATTATGTCCTAGTTGTCAAACGCCCAATCCAAGCCAAGAAATCTCGGATAAGGTATTGTGTCATCCACTATCTTGATTACTTTGAATTCAAATTTGGTGCACACTCCATCTAGATCTACGGTTGCCCCTTTTAGTCTCCCAATCGATAGAACTCTGTGTTGATTTGCTAGTTTTGGTTGAACCAATGAATATCCTAATGTGGTATCTCCCATACATTGTCACGTCTTCTTGGGTAATACATTGAATTCAGATCCTAAATCCAGTATAATATCTCCCATGTTGAAATCTCCAATGTTGGCATTCAGTCTAAATTCCCTACTTGTTCTCCCCCTTGTATGTAGATGATTGATTGTTTTCTGCTCTAGATTCCCTTCTACCTCTATGCTATATCTTTCTAGAATATTTTGTAATATTTTGACAAATGATGAATCATTTAGTAGTTTCACACATGATTGCAAAAAACTCTTAATCATACTTGTCCCAGGGGCTATGTGTATTTGGTGTAATACAATGATGGAGGCATATCATACACTAGTACTATACTGTGCAGTTGATGTCGATGAAATGTCTAGCTTCAAGAATTCTTGTTTGGATTTATTGAATAACTCTTTTTTGTTCTGCACATTGAACTACTTCTTTGGTCTAGCGTTCTTCTTCACCCATTGGTGTTGTACTATCTCTTGTCTTACTGCATCATTTCTTGTTTTATCTCCTCTTAGTGTAACTATGTTGATATTTCTTTGCTCATCCCTCGCTTCTGTTGAAATCCATTGAACATTTTGATTGAGTTTATTCCTCTTCTCCTGGATCTTCCCTAAGAATGTCGGACATTCTTCCCTTTCATGATCTGAGGTGTGACAATACATGTTGGCAAATATTGAACAAGCAACGAATGCGTGTTGATGATTGTTGTCTTTGATGGCAACAACAGAAATGGCAGGATATGCAGAATTTGGGGATTTGGACGTAAAGGCACAGGAGGAACAACATTGAAGAAAACGCGCGCAGCAGAAGTTTACAGAGAAGAAGGAAGATGGTGACCGTTAGATCCCATCCAAATTTCCTGAAAGAACCAGGACCGTGAGATCAGACAGAAGCTATGAGAGGTTTACCATCGAGAAAAGCCAAGGAGAAATCCCGAAATAATCAGAACCGTCTATTTGGAGGGACGCGTGGCAACGATCGAGCGCCATCGGGAGAATCTCGATAGGAGGACAGGTCTTAGCCGTCAGATTAGAAGCAGATACCCGACAGCCGTCAGATCTGCAAAAGAAGCAAGGACGATAAGCCATCAGAGTTTCAGGGTTCGGGAGTTCATAGATCAAAGAACAATGACAACGAAAACCCCAAAATCGCGAGACGCGAAATCGTGAAATAATCAGGACCGTCAGATCAAGGATGGGATCTGGACCGTTTGTTTAGATGGACACGTGGCAGCCAGGAGACCCCATCGGAAATTCGGGGTTCGGGATTTCATAACGCAAAGATCAATGACAACGAAAAACCCGAAATCGCGATATAATCGCGACCGTCAGTTCAAGGATGCGATCTAGACCGTCGATCTATTTCACGTCAGCAGTCCACGTCATCCAGGGACACGTGGCACAATCAGAGGATGACAGGTGTCAGGCAGAACTAACACTTTAGGCTCATGCAATTCACGAATCAGAGTGACACGTGGCAGGACCTAACATGTGTCGAACCATGAGTGACGTCAGCAGAGGACAGGTGGCATCGGAGTTTCGGAGATCGGGACTTTGATATGTCAAGAACACACTACAACAGAAACTC
>JASDQU010242854.1:217612-234982 GCA_032191745.1 Picea mariana
AGTTTTTTTTAGTTTTTAATTTGAAAAAAAAACAGGGTTAGAGTTCTTTTTTTAAATTGGGTGTTTTTTTTTTTTTTTTAATCTAACTTGTGAAGTTTGTTTTTTTACAATTTATTGAATTTTTTAATCTAAATTTAAAAAATAATAATAATAAAATCTAAACAATGATTTACGAGCCAATTTTGAGTTGTTTATCAATGATGGTACCAGTTGTCACAGTTTCAATTAGGTTATGATTTCAAGTAAAAAAAAAAATAGTTTTACTCGTAACATCACTTTTTGATTTGAGGGTAAATTTTAAAGTCTTTATTCAGAATGACATCACAATCTGATTCAGGTGGATATTGGTGGCCACCCACCTATTCCAACTAGCTCCTCTTGTCCATTTTTGTTCATCATGTTCTTCTGTACTTCCTTGAAATTGTGGGTTCTACACTTCTCGGATTGTCTGAAGCCCCACACATCCTCCAAGTGGATACTGGTGGCCTCTTGCCTAATCCAACTAGCTTATTTTGTATGTTTTCATGTCAGCACATCTTGTTGTACTTCAAGGGTTTTTTTGGGGGCCTAAACATTGTTTTTTGGAATCGCCATAGTCAAACCATAGACAAAGTCATGGTTTGACAACAAAGTGTGTAGCTCTCTGAAAGACCTTTCCAATAGGCTATCACGCACCTAAATCGAAGGTCGTATGCAAAATTTACGACCCTGGGAGGCTGAGGAAGTTGAGGTACTAACCTACACCAACTTACCCATAGGGTCCCACATGACTTTTGGTGTTTCACCTTCTAGGGTTAGGTTTTTGGATGTCCAGGGTTTTAGAATTCATGAGTAATGTCAAAAAGGCCTTTGGAGCCTCATTGCAATCCATTCTACTTAGACGAATGCACATAACAACCACATCTCTTCTTAGAGATAGCTACCACCGTTCGAGCAAGTGTTTCAGTTTTGCAGTTTTGCAATTTTAGCCTATTTCATTATTCAATAGAAGATATTGTTCACTGGATATCTGTGTTATTCTTCATATCTCTGTGTTTATTTGTAACATCCCACTCTGGCGCACTAAGAAAACTTATTGTTTAAGGAAACTTTCTCGCAAGTGATCCAGACTATTATGATATTAAAACGTTTGTCCTTGATTATGATGTGTTATGATAGATGACATGATGTTTACTGCATTGACATAGACAGGTGCTATTGACTCAGTTTTACTGAGTGTGCAGGGTTTTACACCTTGAGGATGCAGAGGCATCGATGGAACCCCTTGGACTCTGGATTGAGTCAGGGAGTGTGTTATTGGGGTTTGATTGTTTTACTGTGATTTTTGTACATTTTATTAGATGATATGATGTGGACATGTTCTGACATAATTGTTTATGATGCAGGCTGATGATAGCTTGCCGACTAGACTCACATATGGAGTAAAGGGGCCACACACACGAATACTAGAGAGGTTGAGGGAGAGGTGTGGACAACAGCCCTGCCACAGCCTACTAGCACTCCTGCAGTGGCTTGAACTGTAGGTTAACGATTACCTAGTTCGAGAGGATCCACGATGCCATGAGGGCAGACTGTGACAGTTGCTCACGATGATTCTAAGGGGAGCGCAATAAGGTAGGGGCCTTATTCCTTAGAAGCCCTCAGTCTCCCACAAGTTCACTTGGCGGAGTGTTGACTCCAGGGGTTGTTGATGTCTACCAATTAGTCAAGAGGCGAGTGGCACCCTTGGAGCACGTGGTGCATCCTGAAGGGCACGTCGCGCAAAAGAAACACAAGAGGTGAGTGACACCCTTGGAGCACGTGGTGTGTCCTAAAGGGCGTCCTAAAGGGCACGTCGTGCAAAAGAAACACTAGAGGCGAGTGGCACTCTTGGAGCACGTAGTGCATCCTAAAGGGCACGTCGCGTTGATGATGTTAAAGGAACGAACCTAGATGGCCTAATACTAATATCTCATTAAGAAATTTTAAAAACAACTTCCCTAACTAAAATGTCGCCTAGTTCAGAATCTAAGTCCTAAGTCTAAAACTTCGCTAGGGGTAAAATTTTGTCTACCCTTAAGAAAAATACCTTATAAAAATAAAATAATAAATTTTAAACTAAAAACCACTTAAGTAATAGTTGCGGACTTCATAAATTTTTGGGTAAAATGAAGAGAGTAAGAACTTAATTAAAGTTTGTGGATATCAAAGGTAAAGAAGAAATAAATTATTTAACTTGTAAAAGTGTAAAAAGATATTAAATTAATAATAAAAGGAAAAGAGTAAATAACGCAACTGTCATTTTGGCTCTAATAAAAAGGGGAAAGAAGGGAATAATAAAAATTAGGAAACTAAGGAATGGGGGAAACATAATAAGAGAAAGAGGGGAACTTATGGTAAAAAGCGAGGTCAACATAGTAAAGAATCTGCAATTAAGAACCTTCTAATTTGAACTAAATTAACAACTTCATTTTAGGGAAAATATTTAAACCTGTAAGGGAATCTAGGAACACCTAGGAGTAAATTTAGGAGCAACTCTAGGTGGGTGAGGGAAATGAGACAATTTTTAATTTAAGGAAAATAATTATTGGAGGAAAGAGGGGGATGGATGACACTTGTGCGAAGGAGAATATTTAGAAGATTTTTATTAAAACTTAATTTAAATGTGATTTAGGGAAAGATGGAAGTTCTAAAAACACTATAAAACAAAGGGAAGAGAAGGAAGAAGGGGATCGGCTGTTAGCGTAACGTTACATTGCCGGATTTGTGACTTGACTGATTACTTGTGGGGAGTTGGGATTTCCCAGCTCAGATAGGAGTGGTAGCTCGGCCCTGCGAGGCGAGCTGGGAGCTAGATGTACCATCTGAATAGTGTGTGGCCCCTTGACGACTCGGGGGGATAAGGGGGAAGCAGAGTACCCCTAGCGTTGGCTGGGAGGTACCGGTGAGGTCTCGATGGTCGGCGAGCGAGAATGGCACAAAGCACGCGGATGTCACCCGAAGCAGGCGATCGGGCAACATTATGTTTTTCATTTTGCATGATAGAAGGTATTAGGACCTTGGCCCTCTCTTATTGTTATTAGCATTTTTATCTTGGCTTGTGAGATGGAAACTACTTGGTTTATCTCTGCATGGGTTCTCGTCGGATTGATAGGTTTTCCTTTCTGTTCCTCGACGATTGAAATTGTGTTATGGTTATAAAATATTGCTTCTTTCTCTGCTGTTGCATGTCGGTTTGGATAAAAGAGATTTTATGACTGTGTTTTGTATAGTACTGTGGGCGTTTTATACCACTGTGGGCATTTATATATTACAGTGGGCGTTTTTATATTGATGTGGGCATTTTTATATAACTGTGGGTGTTTATATATATTTGTGGGTGTTTTTGTATTACTATGGGCATTCATATATCACTGTGGGTGATTTGGTATGATTGTGGGCGTTTATATATCACTGTGGGAATTTTTGTATTACTGTGGGCATTCATATATCACTGTGGGCGTTTTTGTATGACTGTGGGCATTTTTGTATGACTGTGGGTGTTTATATATCACTGTGGGCGTTTTTGTATCACTGTGGACGTTTATATATCTTTGTGGGCGTTTTTGTATTACTGTGGGCGTTCATATATAATTGTGGGCGTTTTTGTATGACTGTGGACGTTTATATATCACTATGAGTGTTTTATATCACTGTGGGTGTTTTTGTATCACTGTGGGTGTTTATATATCTCTGTGGGCATTTTTGTATCACTGTGGGCATTCATATATCACTATGGGCGATTTTGTATGACTGTGGGCGTTGATATATCATTGTGGGCATTTTTGTATTACTGTGGGTGTTTATATATCACTATGGGCGTTTCTGTATTATAAACTGTGGGCCTAAATATCCATGTGCAGAGAAAAGAATGTGCCACTTCAATTCACCGTCGATCCCATACTTATATTTTACTCATTATCTGCTTGGAAATCCTTCTATAAAAATTTAAATTTAGAAGCACTGTGGCACAGGTCTTTATGAATTGATTGTTGGGATCAACCTTTAAATACGCTCCACATAACTTATTGAAGTACTATCATCTGATCAGAATCAATTGATTATTAGCGATTTTACATAAAATTGATATGTAATTTTAAATATTCTTTTGATTTATTTACATTAACTATTAATTTATCCGTTCATTGGGTTAAGAGGTATTGTTTTCACTCTGGTATAAAGGAGATTTGTAATTAATTTTATGTTTAGGTAGAGTTAATACATGGTATTTAAAAATTTATTAATAACAAAAATATTTTAATCTATACCATAAATAAAATATTTCAATATCTACTCTAAAATATTTTATTATCAATTTTAAAACATTTCAATGTTGTGATAAGTATGAGGGAGTTTTTAATTCCTTTAGTCTTCAACATGGAGTTCACACATATGAAGTATCCTAAATCTATCTTAATGCTAATATTCCTGGTAATGTTAATGTTAATGTGGTCATCGTTTTATGGTAATGATATGTAATTGTTATAGATAACATGTAAGGGGTAAGGTGATTGTCATTTTATTTAGTTATTATAGTATAAAATGTAATATGGTTATGATGTTATGGTGATAATGTTATGGAGAACACTATGTACTAGTTTTCCAAGTTTCATAAACGAATCAATTAGGATGGTTAGACAATTGCTTTTCTTGGGGGCTTTGGCACTGCTCCGTTTGATTGTGTGATTGTGAAGATTACTCTTAACAGTGAATATCTTAATGCGTGCATGCAAGCATGCCATAGTTGTTTTAGTAGTGGAATAAGTTTTTCATACATAGCTTCTATGCAATGTTTAAAGTTTGGGCATATAGAACATTAATGGGCTATAAAAGCAGTGTTATAATAGTTGAAGATAATAATTTAATAGATTTAGTCTTGTGTTGGTGTATAAAAATATTATTATAATGGTTCAAGATATTGATTGCACAATTAAGTTGTAATCAGGTATTTAGCTACGTCAAAAAGTTTTTAAAAACTTCAATTTTTAGGTGAGAAATTTTGGGAACTTAACTAGGCTTTGCGGTTGAGGATTTTAAAACTTTATGAAGTTAAGTCTATATTTCAAGCTCATAAACCTATTGATTGAGTCAGTAAATCAAACTTATCTATATATAAATTGTAGTTATGATGGCTATGTTTCCTTTGGAGTTCATTGATCTTCCTAATATAGTTGTTCATACCAGGATGGCATTACAGATAATTTGATTGTACCGTACTAAATTGTTCGGTGTTGAGCAAGAGATTTAGTTCTAAATTATTGATGTTTAATATTAAGTAATGGTTATACTTGGTTGTAAAAAATATTTTCTTGGTCTTCTTGTGTCGGGCGGGATGTAGACACCTCCATGTTCCTCAGAACAGTCACTAGCCCTGAGATCTTAAATGGTTAAAATCGATGGGAACCTAGGCTTGAGCGTTTCTTATGTGTCTTGGAGGTCCTAACCATTGTAGGGTAGGACGGATGGGTAGTCAGTCTTTTTATTTGTCGGATGATGGTCGTTCATTGTTTGTAGAGGTTTATGTGCGTCTTATATATTTATGTTGATAACGTAGTTGCATGCGTCATGATTCGTTGTCATGTGGCGGGGCAAAGTATAATGTCTGGTTACCCTTGCACACACACTCACACAAAAAAAATAAAAAAATTGCACTTGTTATAAGAGGTTTGTCGCCGTAACGAGGAGGTTCATTACATTTTTGTATTCAGTCTATTAATCAATTCGTTCCACTCCTAAATATGGATCAGTGGTATTAGAGCAGTTTGCTTTTCATTTATTTTTTCTTCATGCATGTCCTTGACAAGATATGGGTACAAGAAGTTGGGACTTGAACCCATAAATCCATTGCAAGATCGGTCATGCCGAGCCTGACAAAAACGCATGGGGGATGAAAAGAAAGATGATGGAGTAGGAGATCCTATTAAAATGTTTCTCGAGGAAGCCCTCACATGACAAAGGAATGAAATGATGAACAACTTCGTGTAGATCCTTCGATGGATTCCCACAGGAGAARCATCTTCATCAAGCGGCCATGCAACCCCCTTCAAGGTACATGTAAATTTTGATATTATATTATTTGAAGGACTGATAGATGCAGAAATTGTAGATAAAGGTTGAATATGCTCGAAGGGTATTTTTCGGTCCACAATTTTTTCGATAGGGAAAATATCACTTTTTCACTCCTTAAGGTCATTCCCCATGTTAAAGAATGGTGGGATACTTACTCTAAGAAAAGGGTCATCGAGGAATCTACAATATTTGTGGTGGCCTCTACATGGGATTCCTTCTGGGACGCCATTAAAGAACAATACTACCCTGTTGGAAGCTACGAGGACCAGTACACCAAATGGACCACCCTACTTCAAGAAAGGGACCAGACAATACCAAATTTCACCAATATTTTCCATACCCTACGCATCAAATTGGGTATCAAAGAATCTGAGCGTCATCTGGTGCTTAAATAATGTGGTTGTTTTCATAGATACATTCAAACATAAATGAAATTTCTAGACATCGCCTCATTGGGAACGAATTATAGATATGCTATCAAGATCGAGCACAAGTTTAAGAAGAAAAGGAGAGAGTCTAGATCTGCAAACCCCTCACAATTAAAGCAAGGAAAAGGTAGTCCCAACCCACCTTGCAAGGGACCAAGTAGAGATGGCCGCCCTCAGGACAACTAGTCCAATCCGCAACACAAGCAGGGCAATGAGAAGACGAAGAAGGACACAGGGAAATGGTGTGAGTACCATAAAATCCCTTGTCACAACAATGAAGAATTCCACTCCAAGCAGTCCCTCATGGAATAATTGAATTCTTCCATGTTAGAGGATGATTCTGATTTTGAATCAAATCCTAAAGGAGGGAAGCAGATTATTGATGCTAAACCCAGTGCCACTGTCGCTACCACCAAATTCTGACCAAGTGAACTAGAAGAACCAGAGGAAGGAGAACACCTCTTTCACTCGCAGGATGTGGGCAAAGGGGGCTTTGCTTCATTTCATTATCAATAGTGGGAGTCAAAAGAACATGATTTCAGTAGAGATTGTCAAGCGACTGGACCTTCCAATGACACCGCACCTGCAACCCTACACCATCGAATGGATTCGCCGAGGAAGAGATCTTCGTGCCAGCCAATAGTGTCATCTTCCCTATGATGTTAACCCTTTCAAATATGAGGTACTGTGTGATATTTCTCTCCTTCAAGTTTGTGATGTTCCTTTAGGAAAACCATATTTGTGGAAGCATCATGTTGTGTATGCGTCTAGACCCCGTAGTTTTATTATTACTTTGTGTAGACAATTGTACATGATACCAGAGGTAGCACCACCTACTGGTATTTCTTTAATCTCTGCTAAGAAATGAAGTAAGTTCATATCACAGACTCATAAGTTCATGTTATTTGTGATCCGTGCTCACAATAAGCATAAGGTCATCACCACATATATGGCCTCTACATAGAGCCTCTCTTTGCAGCATAAGCAAGTGGACGGGATTATGGAAGATTATAGAGACATCTTCTCCTCACCTACAGGGGTACCGACACACTGTTGAGTCAAGAATACAATTGATCTAACCCTTGATGCACCTTTACCTAATGGACCAGTCTATCGTCACTCGCTCATAGAAAATGAAGAAATCAGGTGAAATATCCAAGAGTTTATTCAAAAGGGGCACATTAAACCCAACTCCTCCCCTTGCGAGATCTCGATTATACTGGTGTAGAAGAAGGACGGGACGTGGCGACTCTGCATTGATTACAGAGCCTTAAATAAAATCACAATCAAGAACCAGTACCCCATTCCCAGGATTGATGACCTTATTGACCAACTAAAGGCGAAAAATTTATTTAGAAAGATTGAATTAAAGTCTGGCTACCACCAAGTTCCCATCAAACCAATAGATGTATGGAAGACAACCTTCAAATCTAAAGAAGGTCTCTTCGAATGGCTAGTCATGCCATTTGGATTAACAAATGCACCAACCACTTTCATGAGTTTGATGGATGATGTATTGCGACCCTTCACCAACTCCTTTGTGGTGGTATATTTGGATCACATCCTCATCGTCAATAGAATGTGGGAGGAGAACATGCAACATATTCAACATGTTTTGATCACTCTGCGACAACACAAGTTATATGCCAACTTGGAAAAGTTCTCTTTTGGCATGAACAGGGTCCAATACTTGGGATACATTGTTGATTAGCATGAGGTACATGTTGATCTAGCTAAGATCCAAGTCATCTATGACTGGCTAGCCTCAACCAAACTGACCGTGCTTCGGAGCTTCTTGGACTAGCTAACTTCTACCGATGGTTCATGTTGGGATTCTCCCATATTGCATGGGCCCTCAGCCAAGTGTCCAAGGGCGATGGTAGGGCCAATTTCATGTGGGTAAAGGAGCAATAATGATCATTCGATGATATGAAGCATCGCTTGTTCTCACCTCTAGTACTCTCCTTGCCCGATCTGCAACAATCGTTTGATATTGAGACTAATTAATCTAAATATGTTTTGGGTGCAATTCTCACTCGGCACGGGCATATGGTGGCATACCATAGTGAATCACTCTCTGATACTGTATGAAAATACCCCACCTATGACAAGGAAATGTATTCCATTGTACAAGCCTGTCGTCAATGGAAATATTACATTCTAAGAAAAGAGACGATCATACAAACTGATCACAAGCCTCTGCAGTTCATATAGACACAGAGGTAATTACAGAACAACCGCCATCAAAAGTGGTCCACCTACCTACATCAATTCCATATCAACATCAAGTATAAGACATTTATCTCTAATCGTGTCATTGAATGCCTCAGTCGACCTCCTGTGGTTGCACTCACCACTGTGCTCCATTCCTATGGACATGAAGAATCTGAGTGGCCCCAACTTTGTCAGCAAGATCTAAACTTCATTTCGCTCCTAAATCCAGATCACAATCACATCAATTGTTAATGCAACGGGTCTAAATTTTAATGATCATAAAAAATAATGTGGATACATTATGGATAAGAATATTTAAAATATCAAAAAATAACCTAAAAAGGGAAGGGGGTGCTACTGGTAGCACAAATTTTCAAAACGAGGTAAAAAATGTGACCCCCCAAAAAACATGAACTCTTTAGAGTTCTCGTTAAGTTGGTAACTATGTTGGAAATGGTTGTAGAAATCTTGCTAGATGTCTTTGCTCAACATTTACTCTCTAGCATCACAGACATATGGATATGTACTCGACAATACCTTTCTTCATTCCTAGCCAAAAGTATTGACTCATTACCACTGTAATTCTATTTTGATATTCACCATGTCACACATATGAAACTTTATGCATCTCATTAATAATTTTCCTTAGTTCATCAAATCTAGGAACAAAAACTCTATTGTTATGCATAATAATTCCATCATCTTCCAACTTGTAATATTCATATTTATGTACTGTATATTTTCTAGATGCAATCCTTATTTGAACTAATGATAGTGTTCACCTAATATAACAACAATTGGTTTTCTTCAAATCTATTTAAACATGCTAATGGTTATATCATGCATTACATGTATCCTTCTGTTAATTCTATAACAAACTTGTTATTATTACCTTAAATATGCTTGATATCAAATTAAAACTCACAAGGATATTGTAACCATATTTTATGTCTATCATCCAATGTTTACCATTGAAATACTTCATCCCACTATCATTTGTCCTCAACTCGAATTTTCTCCCCATCGGATAATGATTTCACATTTTCAATGCGTTCACTATCGAAAATATCTCAAAGTCATGTGTGACATAATTTTTCTCATGGTATTTAAGCTTCATGGATTCATAACAAGCCACATGACTATTTCAGTAACAATTCCACTAATTCCCTCTTTGAAATCATCTATAGGTACCACAAAATATTCATTCAGATCAACAATATTGAGAATGGGTTCACTAGTGAGCAATTTCTTTAATAAATGGAAAATTTATGCACATTGAAATGTTGATTCAAACTTGACTACTTTTGTAATGATGTAATTGGGTGTGGAATTTTGGAGAATCCTTCTATGAAGCTTTTATAGTATCTACTTATTCCCATGAATGGCCTTACCTATGATACGTTCTTAGGTGTAGTCCATCCCATAATATATTCAATATTCTATGGATCCACTATTATTCCTTCCTCGAAAATAATGTGCCCCAAATAATGAATTTTACCACTGATAAAAGGAACACTTTATTAACTTAGCATAAAGATAATCATATCTTATTACTTGTAGTACTAACCTCAAGTATTCTACATGCTTCTCCTCCAATTTTGAGTAAATAATAATTTCATCAACTAATGCAATGAAAAACTTGTCCAAACACTTCTTAAAGATTTCATTCATCAAGCTGATGAACATAGCTAGTGCATTTTCAATATCAAACGACATCACTACAAATTTGTAGTCCTCATACCTAGTTTTCAAAGCTATCTTATTGATATATTTTTCTTTTATCCTGACTCCCTAATGTGAACCCAATCTTAAATATATATTTGAAAATATGTTTGATCAAATGAGTTATCAATTATGGTTAGATGATATTTATTCCTTGCTATCACCCTGTTCAACTATCTAAAATCAATGCACAACCTCAAATTTCCATTCTTATTCTTCATAAAAAGCACTAGTGCTCCCCAAGGTCAAGATACACTTGCATGTCTGTATCCCTTCAACAATTCTTCCATTCGCATTTGCATCTCCTTCATCTCTACTATACTTATTCTATATAAAGTCTTAGAGACTTTTGTATCTCCTAGCATAACTTGTTAGATAAATCAATATCTTTTTTAGGACACAATATTGGTATTTACTCAAATACATTTGCAAACTCTTGAAACATTGGAAAGTCCTAAAGACTTTGGTTTTTCACTTTTCTATATATTTCACATAATATGAATAGAATGAACACCCTTTCATAATGCATATTTTTAACTACAAGCATAAGAACCCCCTTATAGAAATAGGCTTTGGAATTCCTTTCAATGTCATCTATTTTCCTTCTTCATCTAGACAACTAAAAATATTATTATGACAATCTAGAATAACAGGATGTGAATATATATAGTCCCTTCCAATAGCACATCATAAGAAGTAAGCGGAAATATGTTCAAATTTGAAACAATATTGATCCCATTCATATCTAATGGGAATCCCTTTACTATCTCATTGATTTTCCTTCTCGGTCTAGTAGCCAACATAATCGACCATGATTTACTATGTTTACTTATCTTTAGCTAAGATATTTCAACCAAATTAGGAGAAATATAAATATGAATTTCTCCTGAATCAATTGAAATTACAATAGGTTACTTAATCATCCTACCTTCAACCTTGATCATGCTTGATTGGTGATCTTCTTGTTTATTATCCAAGGACACATAAATTATTTGTAGATTCTGAGCCCCATCATCCATTTTGGTAGCTTTGTGAATGTTGAGAACAATATTCATTATGTGTACATGTTGTGGGTAATCTCAATACATATGTTCATCCACACATCCCCAACACTTAATCGGTTGACTTGACCTTTTTCCCAAATAATTTTCCATCTTGGATTCACTTTTGACTAGTTGACTTTACTGATATATGTTAGGATTGTTACTCAAGAATGGAGGTTTAAATTTATTATTCCTTTGATATTTCTTGTGCTTCTTATTATCTCTTCAATACTTTTGGAAATATGACTTTACCTTGTTCTATTCATACAAATAATTCTCCTTCTTGATCATCTCTTCAAAAATTTCAGGATCATCAAATTGAATCTCCTCTCTATAAAATGCAGGAAAACCACTCATGAAAAAAATATCTTAACCTTATCCTTTTTTAATATATAACCAACATACCCAAGCCACACTAAAAAATGTTTTCTCACATTATTAAATGGTCATATTCCTTAACTTCAGTTCAAAAAACTCTTTCATCTTCTTGTCATAATAGTACTAAAAAATGTACTTCTATTGGAAATAATTCTTAAACCAACTCCAAGAGCTCCTGTTCTCATTGATCTTATTAACATTCTTTGGTTGGTCAAACCAAATGGAATATTTTGCTTATAGATTATATATACCAATTTTCAATTCTAGATTTTATTAGTAGTTGTGTAGCTAAAAATACTTCCTTATCCCCAACAACCAATATTAAACATCTTCTCCCATTTTTTCTTTACCATCAAGTACTGTTATCTTAATATTTCTAAGTTCCCCTTCCAGACGGTTTTTTCCATGTCTTATTCTTTGATGTCTAAACAAGGAGACTTTTGGGTGTCTCCTTATTACATAGATGTATAAGAATTCTTAACTAAAGGAGATGGTGAGTAGTGTTTCCTTTGAGATCTATTAGTACTTTTTAAATGCTTGAGTCCTCCATGGGAATGCCTCTTGGATATATTATGCCTTATTGTTTATGCTTTCGGTATGACCCCTTCAATATTTTCCTCTACAATTGATCTAAGCTCTACATTAGCTAAGTGTTCAACTGATTATTCCTCTCTTGAGATCTTACCATTCTGTCATTATCAAATTTCAAATTATTAACTTCCATTTTTAAACTCCTCATTTTCACCACTAACTCTAACAATTTCAATATTTCTTTGTTCCCATTAGATTTTGTTACTTTATTTCCCAAACTTATATTTAGTCGTTCAACCTCTTCTCATGACTGCAAGGATTTTTCCCCTCTTCCATTTTCCTTATTTAGGGAATTTCTAATCTCTTAACTATATTTGATGCAAAACCATATATGTAATATGTTAATACAATTAAAATTGTTAAATTTCATTTCCAAAATTTGAAGATAAATTTAATATATGCATTCTGGAAACTACCCATTTTGAAAAAAATTGTCAATTCAAGGCTACATGCCCCTTTTCTTACTGAATCATGTCAATTCTAAAGTATTTTTCATAATATAACTTTGTACGTCTATTATCTTCTGGAATAGCTTTCTAACAATTGTAACTAGGTTTAGTTTTGAGGTCGGTGATAAAAGTTACATCCTTCTAAAGTTACCATTTTTTCCCAATCTCTGCACTTTTTTTTTCTGGTTTAATCAATGCGGTACACTTTTTCACACCTATATTGTAAAAAAAAATGAGAGATAGAAAAGTGTTTTTATAAAGGATTGCTAATACTTTTGATTGTGACTAGTCATCAACTTTTGAATTAGTGATCCGATCCTCTAGTATTTTTCTACATGAATTTGGAATTGCCAACATTGTCCTTTTCACAGTTTCTCCATACTTTAATTTTTTTTTAAAACTCCCTTCTTTCAAATGGATTAAAAATGAAAAATTTCCACTAGGAAAAACTTATCAAAATTATTGAGGATATCAAATGTTGAGTAGGATTTTTTTCTAGTTTTGATGTCTTAGTTCAATTTCCTCCATTTAAAGTTTTTAAAATAAACGAGAGGTCTCCTGAAATAATGGATTTTGGTCTATTTTTCCACCTCTGCGCTAAGCCTTTTGGAATTTATTCAAATTCTCTACTAGGCTTATTCATGCCTGCACACATCCGTCATTGTCCAAATTTCATACTCGATAGACATTTTATTAGAGAGTATGGGTTGATCCTATGGAAACTTGTACTTAAAATTTAGCAAAATCTAGAGACAAATTTTCAAACACTCCTCACCAACACTTTTATGGTCCTTATCACTATATAATTATGTCTGAAACTCATCTCACTTTGTATTTTCTCATGTTGATCTATTTTTTTGTTTAACTTTTTTTGATCTTGTGGTGCTTTACAAACTTCAATATTTTGTACTTCTTTGATTCATTCGAATATTTCCTTAATTTCAATCTTTCAAATATATTGAATAGCGTCAGGTGAAAATCAAACTTTGATATTTCAATTCTCTTTGATAGCCATTAGATGAGGCTTAGACTTCGATCTTTTGGAATGCTCTACAACCATTGAAGATTCACTTAACATTGAAATTTTAAACTTATATGTGGTTAGTAGATCCTTTACATTTTTTTATCTTTTAAATCTCTTTGTAGCTAGTGGGTATTTACAACCTTATATATTTCAAACCTCTTTCTGGCCAACAAAGTCTTTACCATTTTTGAACTTTTAAGACTCTTCGCAATTAGTAGAGACTTTACAAATTTTGATCTTTTAAACATCTCCATGGCCAATGGAGTTGTTACACCTTCCTATCTTTTAATTTTATCCATAGAAATTGTAGCCTTTGAAAATTCCCATCCTATTAACTTCTCTACAACTATCTAAAAATTTTGAAACTTTGAACTTTTTGGAATCCTTTATGGTCATTAAAACTTGTTTTAACTTTGAATTTTTTGAAATGCTCCACAATCCTTTGGGAACCAACATAACGTTGAAATTTTGAAATACTTTGAGAGCCATTGGATAAATTTCAAATATCAACATTTGAAACAGTTTGATAGCCTTTATAGGTATTTCAAAACTCACACACTAAATATAGAATGTTTGTGGAAGAAGATTAACAACCACCATTGCAGGCCTATTCATTTATGCATATGATATATCACTCTATAATCGATGTGAAATACAATATACTCGTTAGACTGAATTCCAATCATATAATAGGCAATTAAAATTTCTACAATAATTTGAATTGGGAATTTAATCATGCACATAGTCCACAAGCTATAATTTCCCCCAATTATTCTCAATGAGACATTATATCAAACATTCCACCTCCAAACTATATTTTTCCCATTTTCAAACAAATGCATGGCCCATATAGTCCTAGTGCAATAACTAGTATCTTTGACACCATATTGTCACATACCTATTAACCTATGTTCTTGACTAAGGTTACAAAGTACCTCAAAACACCATAAATTTATTTTCTCTCATATGAAAAATGATTTTATAGACTAGCTATAGCATTTAGCAGTGGAAAATAGAATTATAGTAGCCTTAAAATCCAATTTTGATTCTAAAACATAATGCATTCTTATAGCTTTAATACCATGTTGTCACATACCTATTAACCTATGTTCTTGACTCAGGTTACATGGTACCTCAAAACACCGTAAATTTCTTTTCTCTCATATGAAAAAGAAATTTATAGCAGTGGAAAAATAACTATAGTATCCTCAAAATCCAATTTTGACTCTAAAACATAAATGCATTCTTATAATGCTTCATCCATAATTATGCAAGCTAAAACTATAAAAAATATATCTTAACAAACAATTTGTATTATAACAAGGTAGACTTTTCTTCGAAATATTGTTTTGATTATCACCTCTATTTAAATCGCTAAAATGTTGATTTCATTATTTCCAACGTAAAATAATTGCACCACATGTATGGAAACCTATGAAATGGTATAAAAAATATATAATCACCACAAAATCCTAAGTCTATGCTTTAATACCACTTTCTAGATCTTCGTGTACACAATATTCATAAGAATATTAAGAATAGTAGCAAGAAAACATAATGTTACAACAAAAGCACTTTATTGTCCAATATTCTTATACATAATGTTACATCAAAAGTACTTTGTTCTCCATTTTAAAGCACAAAATAATAATAATAATAACAATATCATTAAAAAAAAAATAAATGCCACCCCAAAACCCTCTATTATTTGTGTATTTAAAAAAAAAACTCCCCCAAACCATTCTAGCTAAACTTCCAAATAGCGCAAATACGCAATATTCAATGCTTCCACTATGATTTTCCCTCCTATCTATAGTCACTAATAGTCCTTTTTAATAACTTATCTATATTATATGAATTAGTAGTGGGCCGTAGCCACCTTACCCCCACAATTGTTAAGTACCCTATCTACTAAGTAATAATTCATGAAGCATCGTAACAACCACTAACCGCCATCATTACCTTGTATAAAAACGAAATTAAAATTATTAATTTAGTTCTAAAATTTGTATTTTTAACGAAATTAAAATTTTTCATTAGAACATTGTTTGAAATCTATTGAAAAAACATATCTCATTTATTTGATGAAAAAGTTACTACTCTTACATTTATTATATTTTAAAAACCAAGAATTAAAAGAATTGGTACTAACAAAATGACAAAAAATAATAAAAAACTATGTCTCACGTCAAGGCTCTTACATTTATTATATTTTAAAGATAATTTTAAACTAAAATTTAAAAGAATTGTTACTAGCAAAGGCAAAAACAAATGGTATAAAAACTATGTCTCAAGTCAAGGCTCGAGACTTTTATTTTATATAGTTTAGAATTTTTCATGAGCCATCTTGCAAAGATTGTCTTAAAATATTATTTATTTTTGTTTTTAAATTGTTTAGAGGGCCTAGAGCAACTATAAAGATATTGAACACCAAGACCACCCCGAGATCATTGTTGATGGGGTGGGAAGATCAGAACATTTTGGGAATAATCCTTATATCACTTGTACTCCCCACTCTCCAAAATGACATAAGAGGGATCTTGGCACGAGAAGTCTAGATAGGTTTTCTAAGACACATCAAATTTTTAAATTAAATTTTTATTTAAGTATTTTAGTATATATGAGAAGAACATCTTAATTTCCTTGCAACATGGATTCAAGAAGTATTGAAAATTGTAGAATAGAAAATTCAGTAGAAGGTTGAGACTTCTATTCTATATTTTTTGATATTTATCACATTTTTTGGAATTAAAAATAAATAAATTATTTCATATAGTAGTAAAATGTGTATTTAAAACTATAATTTGTTCACTAAATGTTATTTTGAAATATTTATCATATCCTTAATTTTTCAATAAGTTAAAGTTCAATGTTAAAATCAACATAAATCTAAATTGATAATTTTATCAACCCCTAAGAATATCACACCAAAATGGTGTCTCCCAAGCTTGGCAATGGAGGTGCTAATGGATATAACTTTTAATCCTTTGGAAACCATTATATTTTAAGATACCTACTTCATATCATTTATTTTGTTTTTCAAGATTTTTTCAAAATATATAAAAAAATTAAAAAACATATAGAATACAGGTCTTAGTGATTAGGGTTGGAGACCACTTTTCTCTTTATTTTTGTAATGTGTCATATATTTTGAATCTATTTTGTAAAATAAAATTTTCTTAATATATAAATTTTTTTTTTTTAATTACATTCTTTTCAAATTTTGAATAGACCTAATTTTAAATATATTTTGAATCCAGTTTGTAAAATAAAATTTTCTGTATATGAAAATGATTTTGAATATGATATTTTCTGCAAATGAATAAAGATGCCACGTTGTTAAGGTTTCAGCAAGAATGTTGATTATGATATTTTTTATATTGTATTATCTAGTTCATTTAATTTAGCAAATTTTGGATTTTTTAATCAAATAG
>JASDQU010242855.1:29908-41142 GCA_032191745.1 Picea mariana
TAGGATTTGACACCCATTGGGTAAAATGGATAGGATAGATAAAACTGGCTTTTAGCAATTTCTCAACTTCAACCTTAATGGCTATTGCTTTCTTGGGATTAACTGGATGAACCTTCTGCCGAACAAGCTTGGCATCCAAATAAGTTGTGATTTCATGTTTGACTATTTTTGGATCGATGCCTGGAATTTCCTCGTAAGACCAGGCAAAAACATCACGAAATTCGTTAAATAGATCTGTGTAGATTTGAATCTCTTCGGGGGAACAATCAGCTCCAACGAAAACATTATCCACGATGCCAAGGGTTTTGGAGATATTAATCAGTATAGTTTCAGCGATATTTTCTATATTACCCTCGGCATAAACCTCATGTGTATCTAAGGGATTAATAGGACAAGACCTATCTCCAGTCATAGTCAAGGTGAATTCTCCTACTTTGATTCTACTTAACTCTAGAAGGAAGTATGACCTGTGATGGAGATCGTCCCAGGGTTTGGTCGGACTAGTCATTGCTTCAATTATTGCTTCGTCGGAGGGCAAGACTAAGTCTAATGAATCGGTATCAGCGAGAGAGCCTTGAGCCCAAATAAGCTCTAGAATCGGATCTAACTCTTGTGTAGGAGTTGGATCTATGTCGGCCGAAGCTTGTTGGACTAAAGAGTACACTACTTCAGCTGCGGACAAGGGCATGGACATGCCAGGGTACCTTGTCCCTTCCATCGTGGCCAATGGGGAAGGAAGTATCCATAGATCGTTGAGGTAAGTCGTGAAAAACGATGAAACTTGGAAAATCTCAACCTTATGGTGGTCTGATATGAACTTGTCATCGCCTTGAGGGGGCGGGTAATTGAAGGTACCCATCAAATATGGGCACAAACCAACTCCTACATTGATGATGCCCGGTTGGGGATTATCAATCATTGAGACCGCAGATGCCCCCATTGAAGGGTCAGGTCTGGAGAAAGACAATTGATCAATGGTCACAATCCGGTCCTCGTGTGGAAACAACAAGACCCGAAAAATTGTAGCAACCGCTGCTTGCATGGAATAAGTCCAAGTCCTTCCTAACAAGAGATTGTAGTCGAGGGATGTGTCGATTACTTCTACCTCGACGCACACGGTCTTTCCTCCTAATTGCACGGGGAAAGAGGTAATGATACCATGTATTCGGAACGAATGACCGTCGAAAGTAGTGAGAAGAGTAGGTGACGGAGAGAAAACGGGTGGCCAATGGCCTTCCAACATGCCAATGACATAACGCATGTCGAGGCACCCTCATCAACCACCATGCAGAAAATGTTCCGAGTAAAAGTTTTTGTGGGGTAAGACACTACTATCTGAAATGTTACGTGGTAAAGCAGACGAGTTTTTAAGTCGGTTGTATCCAACATGATTGTACCTAGATTACAAGTCTCCGTAGATCCTAAAGATGCTAACAAAGCTTTCCTCTGGGAAGGGAAGCTTTGGAGGACCTCCAAAGCAGACATCGCACAAGGGGTTTGGGACAAATCCTCCACCACAGAATACAACTGGGCGGCCCTTGCATTTGGGTTGTGAGAAGCTTTCTTGAATGCACCTTTTGGGATGCGTGTCATTGTTTCTCCCAAAGTCTTCTCGATCTGGAGAGGAAGATATGGGATTTCAGCTTCTTTTCCCTTCTCAAAAGCGATTGGTTTATTGTAGTCATGCGCTCTAGTTGATATAAAAGAATTACCCTTCATCATATACACATTCACGAATGCAGGATTGTTCGAAGATGGAGAGGGTCCTTGATTTCCCCCTTCCGTGATTGTAGATGTTTGGGTTAGGTTTTTCCTATGTTGAAATGGATTGGTTAACACGGCAGGTTGTTGTTGTGTTACAAAATTTTGGGCCTCTGCAAGCTGAGGACATTGGTGGGTTGAGTGGTCTTCTGTGCACAGGTTGCATGGATACCTCGCCTTTCGTTTCTCAATGTTTCCCCCGCAAGCATTATTAGTGGGTTTCTTATCCCCCTTGCCCTTCTTTCATGGTTTTTTCTTTCCATCAGGCTGTTGGGTGGCCTTTGGATTCATCGATTGCACTATGTGTACATTCGACGTTTGGGTAGGGGGAGAAGCCAAAACAGTAGTTTGGCTGGTCATTGTGTGTTGTATAGACAATTGCTGCAATTGCTTCGTCAGTTGTTCAACGGGCTTTGTTTCTTCTGAACCAATAATACCATCAGCATGTGGTCCAACTCTTTGTCTAGTTTTATCAAGTATTGAGCGTGGCACATCTGGTAAGATCTAGTATAATAAACTGGACCGAGAGTAGATTAGCTCAAGATGTTGAGCTCTCATGATGGCATCTTCTTCGGAAAACACTCCCGACGTCGCGACATATTTGGATAGATGTGGGACCAAAGACTTAAGGAACCACTTGAGCAGAAATGCTGGTGGGACTGGCACCTTAATTAAACTCTTCTAGCGTCTCCATTCTCGGATGTGATCAGAGATATGGTCTTCTTTTTTCTGTTCGAAATTGGCCAACAGTTATGTGCCAACGTCGTATCTCACAGGTAATTGGAAATGGTTTAGGAAATTGCCAATTCGCCGAAGGAAGAGTATCTTGAGTGGTCGAGCTCAATGTATCATTTCGTGGCACTCCCATTGAAAGTACATTGAAACAATCACAATTGCACGGATTCGTCTTTCAATGAGTTAGACGAGCACCAAATATGTAAGGTGATCACATGATCTCCTGAATCTTCATTAGGCTTGGCTTCGAACTTTGGTATGTTCGAAGGAAACTTCGTCGGCATAGGGGGCCAATGTGGATCATGACAGATAGGTTCATTCAACAACCTTGTCAAGTCTATAAAATGCAAGGTTTCCAGGAAAGGTATTTTGGGTTGTTGGTGGTAACCATGGAAAAAGGGACCTGGAGTTTGACTGGCACCACGTTGCCAGGAAAAGTTCATTTGTTGGCCTGGGTTCTAGTAAAAACCATGGCCATGACTAGCATATGGATTATGCGTTTGAGGAGACATCATCAGTTGATTCCCAAATAGGACGTAGATGGTTGGGCATGCATTAAATTCTGAGGACTTTGGGAAGGGTTTCCCCATGCCGATCCCATGGGCATAGGCATAGTACCTTGTCCAGGATTCCATTGGTTGTGAAAATAATTTACCCAGATCGGCATTCCTGACGAGGGAACTAATCCTTGCCAAGAATTCCAAGGTCCTAATGTGGAAGAATTTCCTGGGTTTTCCCTCTGTGCAGGAATAGTACCCTACATAGGAATAGGTTGTTTGTAACCAAGGTTGCCCCTAGATGGGAAAGTAGCTGATGACAAAGCGTTGTTACCAAACACACTGAACAAAGAAAATGGTGTCGAACCTACTGGCATATTATGAGCAGGTGGTCCTTGACTCCCTGCTCCAAATAAACTATGGTGTGTGGGTGGCCCAGCGGATTGCTGGTGGGTGCCACCGATCGAAAGGGACAAAGGAGGTATATGACCTCCCCCGTAAGGAAAAGAATTAAAAGGAGACGAAGTGCCCCCCATGTGTCCTTGCAGAGGAGCATTAGAGCTCCTTGCCCCCAGACCTAAATTCTATAAAGTGGAGTAGGAAAGTACATGACTTATACCTGATCTAGGCATCCCATATGAGAACAGAGGGCCTGTCGCACTCAGTGTGAAAGGGGCAGTGGCTGCCTCCATAGACAGGATTGGACCACTACTTGAGGTAGAGRCGGTCGAGACCATGGTGGMTTGGACCGGTGAYGGTGGGTTAGGAGGTGGAATATCCCCTGTGGTGACAACCGTAGTGGGAATTGAAGAATTCCCAGAAGAAGTGGCAGCATTTGTTTCCATTGTTGCGTGCAACATTGTCTGGCACTTGTAAGGGTGAATCTGTACAATGATGGGTGCCGAAAGATCAGTGGTTGGAGTTTTGGATGGACCAAGAGATTTCGCTCCAAGGTCTAAAACGATCGTTTCCTCCGGATGTTGGTCAGGTACAGTTTCCTGTGACCCGGTCACTTCAAAAGACCCTTGTTGGTCTAGCTTTCGCCTTAGTGGTGGCGGAGGTGGCTCCAGTGTAACCGGTGATAGGCCTAGAAGCTTTCGTGACCGACAGAGCTCATGATCCTCCACTGTGTGAAAAGATCAAAGACACACTAGGGCTTTCTATTCGTTCAAAAAACAACACACACTAAAAAGGTCCCTCCAAGATAAAACAAGCAAACACTAAACTAGTTGGAAGAACAGTTACAACAACCAACAATAGAGCAACTTACCGGTGCAAGTGCAACTCAAACATGGAATCACCCTCCGGGTATACTCTGAAAAACGTGGCCCGATGTCTATCCTAGGTACCGCATTATACCGCTACAGTCACCTTTGTATGTCTCTAAAATTGATAGGCAACTAGGTTGCCAGTGCGAACAGTCACCAAGCGGGTACAGTCGAAAGTTAGGTAGACCACAATGAGTAGGGTATCTAGCCCGAAACCTGTCAAGGGTAACGAAGGCAAGTGGTCTAGAAGACAACCGAGGACCTCCAATGGATTCGAGACCCATGAAGCTCTGTGGCAAATGCAATCAATGAAATCCCAGGACAACCCCTCTATATGTGTTCTCCACTACGATTGGTCCAGCTTTGGAGGGCTTATCTCCACTACCTTTCCGCACACAACCTCGTGTTTAGCCCCTATGTTAGAGGGGGGTCCCGAATAATTTTCACGATACTGGACTTTGACACTCCCTAACTCAGACTCCAATGTTTGATTTAATGGCCTTGAAGAGTTTCCTCTCCAACCTAATTCAAGGCCCTAACCCTAAACTAGTTGGTTGACCCTACAAACATAAAAATTCTAATGAATTTTAGATTTAGCGTTAATTTTTATGGCTTGTATTAAGTCAAAGGTTATGAAAGTGAAACTAGTGATGTTTGAAAGACGAATGAAAAATAAAGAGAAAGATGGAAAAAAAATAACTTCTTCTTGACTCAAATATTAAACAACTTTTCAAACTAAAAATTTTCTAACATCTTTTAACAACAAACTCAAAGCAGGATTTCACTCGACTACAAGCTACTTATGATCTAAGTAAACCGTCAAGAACTTATGAAAACAAATAATTTTCCTGGTTACTAATGCAAACCAACACTATTTAACCAAACAAAGAAATAATTTTATTTTTTTTATTTGAATGCTCACAAAGAAAAAAGGAAAAATATTAACAAGTAAAAACCAAGAAAACTTATGGCCTAAGCGCAGATCGCAAAGAGTCACTTTAAAAATAACACACAAACAAATTAAAAATGGACTCTCACACTTGTCTAAAAACCCTATAAAAAGAAAATTTTGAGGAAAAATTTCTTAATGAAAAAGAAAGTTATTGTTGTGATCAAACCTAAGTTAGTGACTGCTATGACAGAGTCCCAAAAACCTGAGATTTATAAATCTTGTCAAAGGAAAGGATGACTGCCTCGCCTTAAACAAAAAAATTCTCCACAGGCATGTTGTTGATAGTTCAACAGCAAGCATGTGCACGCGAGCTGTGTAAAGTCAGGGCGCGTGTACACACGTGCTAGCCTTATACAGGCCATGTGTATATTTGAAACTCTAAGACAAATGAAAGCCCAAGCAGAGACTACTGGTACTGAAAACTAGGATCTCTTGAAGACTCATACACTTACTTTAACAAAAAAAAAGAAAACAATTCAAAGAAAACTTCATAGAACAAACCAATTTGAGGTGAAACCTAAGCTATAGATTGCAAACAACAAAGACTAGAAACAGTTCTAGAAAACCCCTGGAAAGGATTATTTCTGACAGGGGAGAGGATGACTGCCTCTCTAATAGAAATTTTCTGGAATCATACACGCGGCTGGTACTTCCTTAGTTAGCGTGTACACGCGGGTTGTGGGAAGGTAGGGCGTGGGTACATGCATGCAAACCTTATACAGGCCGCATGTACCTCTGTGGGTCTTGAAAAAAAAATGCAATCAAGCAAAGAAACAGAGATAACTAGTATGGAAGACCAGAAACTCTGTTAGCTCAGACTTTTGCAGAAACTTTAAAAACAAGAAATGAAACCAGTTCTTAAAAATACCCAAGAAAAAAAAACATTCCCAGAAACCCTAGAGATCCCCAGTATGGTCGTCAATTCTGTTGTGGGTGGGAAATCCCTCCTACAGACTAGAACTAAGGGTTTTATCACACATGCAAAAATCACCTAAAGATTCTTACTTTTTACCATCATCCCATGCCTAAACCCCCATTACTCATATGTAAATACAAGGCTCAAGAGATTAAGTTGACATACCTTATTTTTCGTGTTTGATGTCGATCCCTTTTCACGCTTGGTCATTCTTTGACTACAACACTCCTCCCAATGATTACCTGCAATCACTAAAGACAAACAAATAACTCCACATGCATTTGATCTATGAACTAACAGGTTAGATATTTAATAAATCATACAATTTATATTCCAATAATGACAATCTCATATGGCGGGACGAGAGAAACAATTATTTTATTAACTTCACAATGATACCTTACAATGATAAATTCGGCTACTGCTCCTCAATCCTGGTCCTGGGCTCTTCTTCCACTGTCTTCCAACTGCTTTTCTCTATACTTCTCTTTTCACAAGGATGGCTAAAGGTTGGGACAAAGGGAATGCTTAATCGGGTATAGTTTCTTTACTATGATTCTCCTCCTTTCAAATGGGACCCCTACCCCTTCTTTTATAGGTTGGAAGGAGATAGGTATTTGGTCGAATGACCGGCCATGCATGGCTAAAAGGTTTAGTTAACTTACCCAAAGTTGTGTGTTCCGTCAACAACTTTCTTTTTTTTGTGCTTTTGTAGGTACACGTGGGTTGTCTTGGGTCAGCTAGCATGTACACGCGTGCAGTAATGGAGCAGGGTGTGTGGGCCTTTATAAAAGGGGTTTTTAAGAAGAGTTGTTCAATAGTGTTTTGGCAAAGAAGAAATATGAGATGGCCTGATGCCAGGTAAGCATGTCTGGTGCAAATTAGGGTTATAACAGTCATGGAAGTCTCTGAGTGACCCTTTAGCTTATACAAGCCATTTTCTTCACTTCCAACCATTTTCTTCATTTATAGTTTCTCCCTTAGCCCACATAAGAACTTCTCCATCTATAAAGGAAACTTTGAAGCCTTTCTTATATAAACCTGAAATGGACAGTAGGTTCTTTGTCAAACCTGGTACATAGAGTACGTTCTTCATCTTCATTGAATTCCTTGAATTCAGTTTCTAGTTTGATTCTCCCACTCCCTTGATGGGATATTGGTAATCATCTCCAAGTGTCACTTTCTAAGAAAACTTATTTTTCTAAAATACAAGAGAGGATGTCTCTTTGACCTGTCATGTGCTTAGATGCACCACTATCAATGAGCTAGGTGTCCTCTCTAGGTGTTACTGATCCTGAGAGGGCCGACATTAAGACATGGTCTTTGATATGCTCTCTTATCATCTTTGCGAGTGGCTCTTCATATTCGATTGCATGGGCATGGTGCCTCTTATGTTTCCTCTTGTATTCTTCTCATCTTGTTGGAAAAAACCTCGCAATATGTCCCATATTGTCACAATGGCAGTATTGTATAGATGAGTAGTCTCTTTCCTTTCATTGTCCTTTCTTCTGAAATCTCCTTGGATGAGATTCTTTATGATTGAATTTATTTGGGGGTTGAGACTCTTTATAAGTCTCTTTATGGAAGTAGGGTTTCTTCCTTCCTCCTTTGGTGTGAGTATCTAGGGCTTGATCATCATCTCTTGCTAGTAACGCTTCACGGTTAGCTACTCTTGTTTCTTCTTGGATGCATTCTTCCCATAGACCATCAAACTTTGGTTTCTCTGTTCTGGCACAAATCGTTTGGATGAATGCATCCCAAGGTCTTGTGAGGCCATTTAGGGCTATCATAATAAGTTTTTATTCGTCTATAGTATCTTCGATTGCTTCTAGTTGTTCTTTGAATTGGGATATTCTAGAGAAATATTCTTGGATTGATTCTCCCTTCTGCATTCTTGTGTTCTTGAGATGAGTTCTAAGATTCATCTTCTGGTTTATATTATTTCCTTCATATAGTCTATTTAGGGCCTCAAACATTTTTTTCAAATTCTTCTTAGATGACACATAGGGAATCAGGTGATCTTTGATTGAATTTGCAATGATTCTTTTGGCCCTGATTGTATCCTTCTAGTGCTTTTCTTTTTCTACAGCTTCGTCAGGTTCTAACACTTCTTCTTTGACGAATCTTGCTAATTCATTATCTTCATGAATGAGGCCAATCTTATACTTCTAGGCACAAAAGTTTTCCACACCTTCTAGATTGTCAACAAGCTTAACACTTGCAGACATCTTTTACCTGGAAGTAGGAAAATGACCGAAAAATGAAAATGCTCAAAATCAAATTCTGAACTTACCAAGAGGTGCGCTTAGGTGAGGCGAGTGGCTTGGTGTGCTTGGATATGAGAAAATCCAACTTTTACCCTTCCAAACTTGATCTGTGGATTTTTGGACTGGTGCTTATGGTTTTCTGGTACCGCTCGTACTTTGGTACTTTTGATACTTTGTGAAACTAGTGTTTCACTTTCTGAGAGATCTAGCCACTGAAAAGGTGCGTTGAAGGTGCCAAAATGATCCTTGAGGGAGGACGCACTTTTCTAGATGGTTTTAGGGTTGAAATACCTCTCCAACAAAAATCCCTAATTTGCATGTACGACAACAGTGACGTTTTTCAATTTTCTCTTATGAAAGATGCTCTCTTCAACTTGGCTCTGATACGATGTTAATGTTTAAGCAATTATTATAGTTATTTGCATTTAAATGAATAAAAACAACATAAGATAAGATCACTAAGAAATACGCAATCACAAGACACATCAGTTATCCTGGGAAACCCTCATGGGGAAGAAAACCCAGCAAAAAATTCCTTATTATAGATAGCCAATACAATGCCAAGAGACAAATCAAACAAATACAGAAAGTCCTCTCCTAGACATGTGCCTCTCTCTCTCTCTCTTCTCCAACTGCAGCTATGAAACTTGTCTCTCAAATGAACAAGTGAGTGTGTGTCTAAGTGAGACGCTATCCTCCTTATTTATACATGACTGGCACGTGTGGGAGTGTCCTTTCACTGGCAAGGTCGACTTCTTCTTCTAGGTGGTTATAACCACCTTTATTATATTTCGGGGCCTCTTTGATATATTCTAGGGCCGACTTCTCTTTTTTCCTATTACAATTATATTATGACCAATCCACAAAAGGGGATTTGGTCCTTTTACAATAGTCGACATGATCAATCCACAATGGGGATTGATCCAATGAATAATATATCAAATAATAATAATAATACACTTTGCAGTTACATTATTTTAACACTTTTATGGGTGTTGCTACCAAATGGTACATAGACCGACCTGACAACACCCATAGAACCTTTGAGTCCATAGAAAAAAAATTCCTCACCTTTTTCCAACTCCTAATTCACCATGACATAGGGATATAAATCCTGACTAATTTCCATCAAACCACTGCTACACACATCTAAGACCACATCCATGAATTTCATAGAAGATTATGCTTATGCAAACCTAAGATCAGTGATTCTTTCTTTATGGACTAGTTCCTCAAATCCATTCTTTCTCCCATTGCTAATGATGTAGCCATGACTCCACCTAGGAATGAGGAAGAAGCCATATAAAAGAACTAGAAGTATGATATGATCTATGCCCAATAAAATTAAATTTATACCATTATCCCCTATGCTCCTTGTTGATTAATTGGGTTGGTTGTCATTGATGTCAACCCCTGAAGAAAGTCTGGTAGCACAATGGTTTGGGCAATGGACCCAAGTTTCTTTGATGGATAACGGTATGAGTTTTGATATATTTGTAGGTAACACTATTTCATATGTATAGTACATGTCATTCCATTTCCAATGGTATGTGGAACGTCACATAACTCCTCACGGTTAGAGAGTTATGGCCATGTGAAGTTGGAGAAAGGTTTGGGTAATGGACCCATGTTTGTTTGATGGATAATGGTATGATTTTTGATATATTTGTAGGTAATAATATTCTAGATGGATATTACATGTCATTCCATTTCCAGTGGTATGTGGAACGTCACATAACTCCTCACGGATAGAGAGTTATGGCCATGTGAAGTTGGAGAACCCTCATGAGTCATCTAGAAGCCCCAAAAGGTCAAAATAGTCAAAGTGATTTAAGATATTTTAGAAGGTAAATAATAAAGTGAAGTGATGAGTGTACTATAAGTCAAAGTGAATAAAAAAAAATATTTAAATAATAAATTTAATGGATAAATTACTAAGTTTACAAGTGGTTAGAAGTGGGTTAACCCTAAAATAAGGAAAGTGGGTTAAGATGGTTAAAAGGTAACTCCTTGACGAAGCTACATGAAAGTATAAATAAGAGGCAAGGCTCTCTCATTTTAATCACACTTGAGCATATTGAATATCTACAGCTGACTAAGATAACCAAAGGATATCTAAGCCAAATTTTAGAGGGAAGGTGAAGTAAAGTAGGACGAAATTCAAGGGAGGATAAATTATTTTGATGATGCTTTCTAAGGTATGTTATTTACAGGTCATCTCACCATTTTCGCAATAAATTTTTTTCTAGAATGATTCAGACCGTGAACTTGGGAGGCCATTGAGTAAACCTATCCAAGTATCTATGATACGAATTTCAACTTGTGGGTCGTTGTATTTTTGGAGTTACACGCCGTGGAAAATAGGGTTTATGGCTAGTCCTGAAACTAGTCTAAAATGGGTGTTTTGGGTAAAAATGTCATAACTTCCTCATAATAGATCCAAATTCATTAAGAAAAAATTTATTGGTTATATTACAGTATTTATTGTTCTGTGTACAATTTTCAAATCCACTAAATAAATATTTTGTGCGAGGCATTCTCTACAAGTTTGTTCTCTAGAATAAGCCAGAATTCAACAAGGTATGTCATTTTTTCTATAACTTATTTTTTGAGAGGTTCCAAGTAGTGAAGTCTAGAGGAATTGCATAAAATACACTGAATAACATTGTGTACCATTTTTATATCTTTATTCATTACAGGTACATAGTTATGATTATTTCAAGTTAGGGTTGTTGACTAATCCAAAATTATTCATGTGAGACTAAAGTAAATTTTGATGAAAATGTTAGTCTCTTGTTATTAAAGTTAAGGAAGGTTTGCAGGTATGTGATATTATAC
>JASDQU010242856.1:29423-44954 GCA_032191745.1 Picea mariana
GAAATTAATATTGAATCATATCGTATAAGATACGATGTAACACAATCATAATCCAACACAATCATAATCGATTTGTTACGGCTGTAACAATGCGCATAAGATTCATGTTGTTTTAATCAAATACCAATATGGAAAGACTGTTACGATTATTGTCAAATAAAACATTCATAACAGCATCAACCAAACTTTGCCATAGACTTCGATCACTGAGAGTTACACAGTCAACAGACATGACCAAAAATAGTAATCACAACCATCATCAAATCGACAGAGATGATAATCATAAACTGGGCAACAATCGAAACAAATCGTGACTGAGTCAAATATAGAAACAAATCGTAATCTTGGGCGTAATCACTTTCGTTCCCCAAATAAAATTTAAACAATATATTTGTTGCAATATGAATCGAGCCGATAACACGGTCAAACAAAACCATGCGAATCGATTTTTTGGGTATAACAATTATGATTCGTATTTATTCGCAATTTGGTTACATATTAACAGAAACATATTGAATGATATTTGAATTTGTCGAAAATGACATGGAATATAAAATCATAACAGTTAACCATTCTTTCCAACCATATCGTATAGAAGATAGCCAATTCGAATCGGGACATTGACTGTGTTCAAAATTGAAACACCAGAAACAGCCTGTATTTAGAAAAGATATTAACAACTTCAATAAGCAACAAAGAACTCAATTTAAACCAAATTAAAACAATCAAATCCATAACACGATCAATCGAATCAAAGCTAAATCCAATCAAAACTAACCGGGAAAAGAAATTCAATTAATCAAAACAAAATTATGCATATAGTGCATGCTTATGTGTCAAAGAAAATCCACACTGTAAATAGAGCTACAAGTTTGTCATATAAACAGGTGATAGACATACCAGTGAGGCTGCTCGAGCTATGCCAATTTTGAATTGACGACCGCTGTAGATGACTCCACATTCTTAAACAAAATCGAACCTGTTGTTCGTTGTTTCTTGTCAGTGGTTTGAATCTAAGCCCTTTGCTTGGTAAGCCTTGCAACTTGATCCTCCAGAGAATGAATTCTGGACTGTAGCATTGGCACATCGATATAGTACCTTTCTAACCACGAGTCGCACTGATCATAGGGTGGCATAGCTGGTTGAGGTAGAGCAGGGGAGGGTTTTGACGAATCACCAGGGGTTTCAGTTGGCAGCTTAATGCCAGGGTAATCTGGGTCATTTTGCAAACAAGGTGGTAGTTTCGACACGAAGTCGTAAGAGGGTTTGTCACACAGACCTTCCGAATAGGGATACTCACTTGCCAAAAAATGTTCGACCTCTGAATCAGAGTCTTCACTAAGAACAATAGGGTCAGGATTGACGGGGGCTTGGTTTTATTCCTCGCCATGTGAGAGATTAGACGGGCAGTCTTTTTGCCTTTGGCATTTGCATTGGGTTTGGCTTTAGGCTTTTTAGCCACAGGCTTAACAATCTCGGCATCCTTATTCACAGAATAGGGTAGGTTGATAGGTAAATCGGGTAAGGGCTTAGGTAAAAGGATACTGTAGGGTACCGGGGGTGGAGACTTATCCTCGGTCACCATAGGTTTATCAACCTGTGGTGGGTTAGAATCCACAAAATTATTGTGCGCAATAAAATCATTCCAACAGTCTCGGTGTAACCCCAAATGACAAACAACAATCATTTTAATCAACCCAAAGTGAAAAAGGCTTCTATCGGCCTGATTCCGCTTGTATCTTTTAGACATTTTAATAAGGCATATTAAGCTCATAGCCCATGAAAACCATGAGTAAACGAAGATGGTATAAGAAAACGAACCCATACCGACCCTCGCAAGTGATAAACTGCTTAGTTATCATCAGCAAGTCGTGCCAACGTTGCTTGAGCATATTTGCGGGAAAACCTTTCGAGAATGGAAGAGCAATGTCCACGGGACCTCTTCCACTTTGCAATTTTTTGACCATCTCTGCCCAGTGGCAGGCAGAACGGTAGCCAAACTGATAAATTGCTCGTCAATTTGCAATTGGACATCCCCAACCTTGGCTCGACAACCATCAAAGGTTAATGCGAATTGCCGAGCCACGCAAGGGTTAAACCCATCAAACTTTTGTATGAACGAGAGACATCCAAATTCTTCAAGGTCTGTGTAAGCACTGTCAAACATCAACAAAGCCTGGCAACCATTGGGTTCAGCCCTTACGACTGGAGCCATGGTTGCGAGCACATGGTCAGGGTTTGGATTGAAAACCACAACACGTAGGAGCAAAGTCATTTGGGCTAACAGCTGCGAACGATGAAAGGGGAAGCAAATTAATGTGCGCATGTGAGGGTGGTGGGATTATCCACCGCCATTCATAACAGTAATGGCAAAGTAAAATGTTGTTCAATCAATCATAACATCGTTCAAACCATATTATTCGGCCAACCCAAATATCAATGCGCCAATGCATTGTTTGAAACCATGAATGTTCAATGAAAAATCAAGCCCAAAGTGAAAAATGTGCCATTGTAATAATTCAAACCATTGTCATTCAACGTTAAATCAAAAACCCAAATGTTTAACCAACGCGCCATTGCATAATCCAACATTCTGATCAAGGGTTTTAAAACATGGTGACAATTGATTTCATGAAATCGATAAGCCAATTGCTTATAATAAGGATCACATTATATAAAACAAAGTAAACTATGACCCCTATGCAATTCATAAAGATAAGTATAACCCATAGATTCACATGCTCAATGCCTTACCAGTTCAATAAAATCAAATTGCACAATCAAAGTAAAAACGTTCGAATAGGCATAGTTTGAAAAATCTTTTCAGCCACATGATAAACCAAAGATAAAGTGCCACTCAAAATATCAATAAAATACCATGATAGTTCAAATAACGATAGAGGAGTTTTCACGCTTACAGTCGTGAAAACCAAATCAAGACCAATTTGCAAGTGTCGCATGAAATGAAAATATTGTCTATTTGCAAAATGTGACGATAATTTGAAGTTCAGGAGACATAGGTGTAGGCAGCTTATAGGACAATGGAAAAAATTGAATTGGCTGCCAACGGGTTGGATTATTTAGACAACCCCGGACCAGTTCCACTCTCTCAATTGACGGACAGACAATTTCGCCCGTCAACACTAGCTTAAATTCAGGAATTTGATCTATAGGGAAAATCGACTAAGCTCGTCAAAGGTCAAGGCCCGACTAAGCTATTAGCCAAATCAAATTTCAGAGCACTCGAAATAAATCATCTGCAAGATTACGAAGAAATTCCAGATATAGAAGAATTTGATGTGGAGACTCTTGAAACTCAAATTCAAGAAAAATTCTCCTCCTCGGCTTGGTATAGAAAAATAGTTTCATATCTCCTGACTCTTCATTGTCCAAGTGATATGACTCCTTCTAAAGAGAGAACATTAAAGATGCATGCGGTAAAATATTGCTTCATTGATAACCAATTGTATTGGAAGGATCCCCTAAGATTTTTACTAATATGCCTAATAGAATTTGGAACAAAGAACGTTATAAATGAGTTTCATGAAGGGGTGTGTGGAGGACACCACGCCTAGAGGACAATGACCTATAAAATCCTGAGATCTGGGTATTATTGGCCAAAGTTATTTACAGACTTGAATACTAAATTCAGAGCCAGTAGCCCCTATCAACTATTCTTAGTCAAACAAAAACTTCCCGCACTACCCTTGATTCCGGTCAAAACAAAAGCTTCATTTCAATAGTGGGGTCTCGATTTCATCAGAGAAATCCATCCACATTGAAGTGCACAACATAAATGGATCTTAACGGCCACATAATATTTCACTAAATGGGTAGAAGCCATTTCGACACAAAATGCTAGAGACTCAGTGGGGATCAATTTCTTAGAAGAAAACATTTTATCTAGATTTGGCTGTCCTTGAAAGATAGTTACTGATAATGCCCAAGCCTTCAAATCCATCGCGATGGTCAATTTTTGTCAGAAGTACAATATTTTACTAGGACATTCCACATCCTACTATCCTCAGGGAAACGGATTAGCTGAATCATCAAATAAGAGCTTTATCACTATAATTAACAAGGTGTTGACTGAGAATAAGAAAGCCTGGCATGTTCACTTGAAATACGCTTTGTGGGAAAATCAAATCGACACTAAGAAATCAATCGGAATGTCTCCTTTCCAAATGGTGTACGGTACTGATGTAGTCCTCCCCATAAATCTCACTCTTCCTATAATGAAGCTTTGGCAAGACTCGAAGGAGGATCCTAACGATGTTACGAGAAGAATAAACCATTTAATTGAGGTACAACAAAACAAAGTTGAAGTGGATGAGAAACTTTAGAAATATCAAGACAACATGAAAGCTATGTTTGATAAAAAAATCCAAAGATAGGGAATTTCTTCCCGTTGACCTAGTATTTAAGTGGGACGCTAGGAAAGAGGACGTTGGAAAGCATGGAAAGTTTGATCACATCTGGTATGGACCTTGCAGGGTCATAGGCTTCGAGGGAAAGAATTCATTCTTGTTAGAAAACCTCGATGGGAAAATCCTTAACGCTATCAACGGGTGCGACATGAAACACTTTATGCAATAAGTGGATCCCAAATCACCATTGCATTTATCGGTTTGATTTTCTTTTTGATTTACAATTTTTCACTTCTTTGGTAATTTTTTCTTTCACTATAGATAGGATCAGTTTTGTTAATTTCATAAAAACAGAAATATAACAGCCAGGTAACACCTATCATCCCTTTTTCTTCAGAAGTTTCTGGTATTTCTCATGTTTATTTTTATGTAGAAGGCTTGTTGATAGTTGAGAGATAAGGATGTATCTGAAGCCAACATTCACTTTTCAGGACATTAGCTTTCTCTCAAAACATGTGATAAATAAATAGTTTACTTGATTGAAAATATAAAGACACTTTGAGGTATGAGCTTCTTCCCTACTGACCCAAGTTAAATTTTTAAGGGGATACCACTAAGTATGAAAGAGGTCTCATCCATACAAATACTATCACCTAATAAACAACCAGAGTAATATAAGAATTGCAGCTTAATCCTAAAAGTTTCCTATGAGTTTGGATAAAATTAAAATAAAAAATAAAAAGACCTTAAAGAAAATACGAGAATCAATGAATAAGCTTGTGTGAGATTAACCTTGTTCACAATGGAACTTTTTCTATTTTATTCTGCCCATCCTAAGATATTTTTTTTCCTACAATTCTCAATACCCCTCCCTGGTCTTCATAAAGAGACAGGATTTTGCCTCAGCTCTGAAAACTCAGAAACATGTCTTCAATAATGTTAGGCAAAAATTTGTACATCCCTTTCAAATTAACTGAAATAAAGTATGTCTAAGCTAATCCTAATAACTTTAGATCTCTTATCTAGTTATAAACTGACTAGTTCGCTCAAAGTTGATCCCTAAAATTTAAAATCCCTTGTAAAATATTCTCATTAGGTGAAGATGTATTAAAGATTGAAAAAAAAATAGTTTCAGAGTATACTAATAATTATGACAGACCTTTCCTTGAATATCTTAAATAGATATCACCCCTTGTATGTTATATGCAGATTGATTTCCCCCACTTCATCGATTAAAATATAAGACAGATGGTGAAAGGAAATTCATGAAATGATTTCCCCCATCCAATCCAAGGAAAATGGTGAAAAGAAATTCGAAAAATTGATTGCTCCCATTTTGTCCAAAAATAGATGATGAAAGGAAATTCATTAAATGATTGCCCTCATCTCAACATTTAAATTCAAAATTGCTAAATTGAAGTGGTGAAAGGAAATTCAATGGGAAAAATAGATAACTTCATCGGGGTACTGAACATGCTTGCTGGCAGTGAAGCAATGTCTATGATATTTGTATGGCTGTCATACAAATCTATATGATATACTCCGACATCTAATTCATTTTCAGTAATATTTACATTCTGAACCAACGAGGGATCCCCCCAAGAAATTATGTTACCTACACTTAACCTTGTTGTGAACGAAATCGATCAAAACTTGATATTTTGGCTAAAGTTACTTTGATTATCTTAAGAAAATCCGAATACAATTTTAACAAAGAGGAATTTCAATTAGTCTAACTGAAGGTCAATTATTTAATGTGTTTCAAAGGTTTTGTAAGTTTCGGTTAAAACTCTTTTCTCAGAATGATCCTTTTCTAAATGTGTTTCACAGAAATGCAATAATGACTCCATTTACCCAATAAAGGCACTTGGTCTACTGTTCTTCGACGTTTCGGAGGGAGACATGATCCCTAGATGGATCCTATGTTGGAACACATATGTATTTCTAAACTTTAGACTTTAAATAGAATCATTCTCATTTAAATAAAAACAACGCATGCTTGATTGTCACTGTCAATAAAGTCTTCCATTCAATCAAACAATCCTAATCTCTTAGAATTTATGGAGCCTCCTACTCTTTAAAGAGTCAAATCACTAAAGAATGCTTCAGAGTTTTGAGTTTCGGAGTTTCAGAGTTTCATATTTCAGGTGTTTTAACATGCCTCACCTTCAAAGTCCCGATATGAAAAAAGCTTTCAATCCTAGTCACCATATACACATATACCTCCCTAAGCTTGTCACTGCGGGAAGTGGCCTTTTGGGAAAAGGACAGAAGATCTAAATTGTAAATCTATGAAACACGAAGTCCCAAAATATAAAACCTCGATTAATTAAACTAATCTCAATTAAGGGTAATTAATAGCTTCACACACTCGGAGTTCGGGTATTCACCATCCATCGCATTCTAAATTCACGAAACCCGAACTCCCGAAATGTATTAAGCATTAAACAGAGTTAATTAAATATTAATGACAATTAACGAGTAATTAATCACTTCATAGTTTCAAACATCGAGAATCATATATCAAGCTATTATCGGATATCCCGAGGTCCGAAGGTCTGAAAAGAGTTAAGGTTAAACATCATTTATCTCATGTTAAGATTTTCATTGAATCATCATTCGGATAAATTCAAATTTTCATCTATGCTTTTCTCGATCATGAACCACCAGCCATTAATGTAATTAATAACCGATCTAGGGCAATTGATTTCAAATAATATCCTGGATCATCACCTAAATATTTTCATTAAGGAAGTAAACACATTTTCAGTGAAGGTATACAAAAATTGATGCACCTAAGGTGAAGAAGATATTTCATTCTGAATTGCTTTCGTGTTTTTCACAGAGCAAGCTTAGTGAGATAATAAGTTTGTGCATTTTCTGTGACAAGTAACACAGTGCTGAGTTTAATACTATCATGGCTCCGTGAAAGATCGAGCCAAAACACAGATGTCCTCTCAGACACATCACCGAGATCTTTGGAGACCTTAAAAACCTGGACACAAGTATGCGATATCCTATAATATGAACTGGACAACTATCTAGAAGAATCAGATAATTAGGGGATTGAAACTCAAGAACTGAAGCTCAAATACATAGCTCAATCAAATATACATAAGATAGCCAAGTGGCTGAGGCTCATGTCATATAATGACATGATAGGCTGGGCCCTGGAGAACGTTGACGTCACGACCAGGACCATCTACAATTCAAAGAAAGTTGTTGTTGGATCTTTCTGCCCAGAACATATATAGGTGATGTACAAATTGTCCTGAGTATTCCAACAAAGTTATAATACCACTTTCTTAGAGGAGTTCGATAAAGAAGAGTGCCAAAGGATGACCTGTCCCATTTTACATGTCGACATACCTTATGGATTCCATTTGTTTTATGACACCTTTTCCTTTGATGGGTTGGAGCTGGACTCTGACCAGTTCTGAACCAATACATATTTATTATTCAAAGCTACAGGAAGATAAAGCGAAAGATTTCTTCTATGAAATATGAAATTATGTGGTGGTGCCAAATCATGTTGCCATATATGGGTTCCCACCTCCTAGGATCTCTGACAAAATAGTGAGCAACCTAGGGAATATACAGGATTGGTATATTGAAGAGAATTTTTATTATATCAGGGTTTTTGGTTGTTCGGTTCCTCCACATGCCTTGCTAAAGTTTCTACTGGACCGATTGATGTGTCGTGAAGTAGTGCATCAGACTTTTCTTGGGGGAATCAACAAGGAACTGAAGGCGTTGTAGAAAATGGTATGGCCCACTTTTCCCTTACAAATTGGCATGTTTTCTCTGTTAGATTTCAGCCATTCGAAAGTAGAGACCCCAACTCTGGAGGAAATCAAACTTGTCAATATAGAAATCAAGAAACATGATCCTCAAAATATCATAGGGAATTACATTGCCTCTTACAATTTAAAAAGATACGAGCATGAAGATTCTCCCCAATATGATATATTCTGAGGAGCAAGATCCTATCGGGAAGTTTTGTGCCGAGTCCAATCTCTGGCTCTAGATAAGTTGGTCGAATTCTATAATTTCCAAAGGCACCGAAGAAATGGCCTTCCTAAAGTCTTGTAGGGAGAAACCCCAACGCCTCCAACTGCATAGAAAATTGAGGTCCAGAGCTTAGAAGCAAGGATCTCCAGTGGACAGGATGCTGAAGAAAATTTAGAGGAGACTGAGGTTTTGACTCAGAAAGGAGACACCACATTGAAAAATCTATCAAGCAATCAAGATAAATATCAGACTGAGGCCTTGATTAAAAAGGGAGAAGAAAAGCCATTATCCACACCAGGAAAATCAGCTACCAACACAGTCTAGAAACAACCATCCACCGAGATAGGCATACCTGTCCAATCTATCACACCCTTACAATTCACTAGAGGGAACCCGAGCATCGAAGTAGTATTCATAGAAGATCTTAAACCTATTTCAGTTGAAGAGATGCCCCCTTCTAACTTCTTCTTCAGCAAGAAAAGGAGGGTTGTGGTAAAATGAGAGATGCACCAAAAAGAGGGTGCAATTGTCAAGAGACACAGGGTGCTATTTGATGGAAAGGCCTTAGAAGAGGCATACTTTGCTTCAGAGGTGGCAGGCTCAGTAAGAGATTTTGCAACAACAAACCAATATTCAGTTGCGAACTTAAAAGAAAAATTGAAGCAGAAGGATCTGTTGGTGAGCCAATTGCAAAATCAAGTCAAGACCATGGAACAAAATGTCAGGAGTGATATGAATAAGATTTTTGAGATGAGTAGAGCCTATGACAGATAGGAAATTCAACTCAAATCCAGTCTCGACGAAATGCATAAGAACGCACAGGAAAGTAGAGAATGGGCCGGTCAACAGGGAGAGTTGGTAAAACGACTACAAGACAAAATAAACCTAACTGAAAACACGACTGTAGATATTGTAGTTTTCCAAGCTCAGGCATTGGAGGTGCTTGAAAAACTAGAATCAACACAACAAATATTTTTTGCTAAGGTGGAAGTTGTCCAAAACGATTTTTGGGTGGTAGACCAATCCTTAAATAACATTTTCTTAAAGGAGAGAGAGGCCATCACTACTCGAGATAATTTCTAGGAGGGAGTTGTGGCATCGACAAAAGTGGAAGTAGTCATGGTCTCTAGATTTTATCTTTTGGAGCAAACTAGAGGCGATATAATACTGAAGACCTGGGAGGCTAACATAGCTGAAAGTAAAATATTAGCTAAGGAAGTGAAGAAGGTTTGTGAAGAATCATTTCATTCACTCGATAAAGGGTCATTATTCCTCAACAAAGATAATATCTCTGAGATGTTGGGGCAAGTTGACATAGCAAAAAATCAACTTAATTTCAGGAAAAACGTGGAAGAGGCTTGAACTGAGATCTTACAGTTGAAACAAATTGATATTACCCAGATCCATAAATGGATAGTTGGTCCTAGTATGCAACTACAGTATACATATTCAGAAGATAGGAGAATGGAAGATAGGCTGCCTCACTTAGAGAAGAAGTTGTATACTTTTGAGGAAAACGACACAACTGAGCCTTCCAGGTTGGTGGTGTAGCTCGTAGGAAAATGTGTGCAATGTGTCGAGCAAGGGAAAGCCAACACATCTGGGAACAAATGAGATGATGTGGACATATCATGACTCAGATCATGATTAGAGACTAGCTATTTCCGAGCTGGAGAACAAGAAGGAGAAACGTCTCTGCCAGCATGGCAAAGAGACAAGGGAGATGGAAGTGAAGCATTCCAAATTTCACATATTGTAATATTTACTATTTTCGAAATAAGGAGAATTCCAACTGCTTAGGGTTGAGAACATTTTTTGTATAAATACATATTTCAAAGATTTATCATTGGCTTCTTCTTGCCATATTGTAACTAAGAAAACTCATTCTTTTGTGAGTATTAATACAACTGCAGACATGGATTCCAAATTTTGTGCAGTTTGAGTTATGTGCTTCTTTTTTATTCCATATATCTTGTTCTCTTTATGTTACTCCTTGATAAGTTAGTGGTTACAATTTAGTATAACATCTACTGTAATCACAATCTATCAGTTATTTGATAAGCAAGCATCTTTTCCTCTATCTTTTCTATTAGTAAATACAAGACCTGCAAGCTACTTGGATCATTGTATCTTATATCCTTTCGAGGGTGCATTCTATATTTTCTTCTACTGCAAACAAGGTAAGATTGATTTGTCATTGATGCCTCATTTTGTTTAACAGTTTTGCAATTTTCTCTCGTATCACTTGATTTTATTACTCGAATCAGACGACGAAACACGACCTCTATCCTGTTCAGTTATTAATTTCATTTAAGGGTTAATTCTCATATAATTAATGGAAGAAAAAACACCTTTTAAAACTTTCCTTAAATTCTTGATGCCTTGACATTACTCTTTGGGCCTTAAGTGTAATCTCAGGAACAACACCTAACATAGTGCGAAGTGATTTATTCACCGCTTATTTGACCACAATCTTCTCTGCGAGTAACTGGTCCTTTTCTCTTTGTATCTTCACTTTGTCCTCCTTGAGCATTGCCCGAAACTCTTCTCTCTCATATTCGTAGGCGGTTATGCAGTATCGCACAACTCATAGTTTCTCTAAGACTTCCTCTTTCTCTTGTTTCAAGGCTTCTATAACCTTCTCCTTTTCTTCTTGGACTCTCTGAAGTTGTGCCTCTGTCACATCTGTGAGTCTTATTAATTGGGAGGTATCATCCCCCAATTATAAAACTTGTGACAAAGAGGGCACAGTAGGCATTGCGTGGATAGATCGAATAGCCTGTTGTATTTCTTTTAATTCCTTCTCCACCCTTTCATACAACTCCTACTTTTTCTCTCCATATCTCTGCAAGATATCCTCATATGAATCCTTCATGTCTCTGCGAACCAAGCCGATGTCGTCCTCCATGAGCATGGCCTCTAGCTGGGGCTTTCTATCCCACATCTTCTTGCTTGCTAAAGGTTTCTGCAGGGAAAACTTCCTCTTCTACTGTGTTATTGTTTCAGTAAGGGGATATTTCAGTGGTGTAGCTTTTCCTTTTTCTTTCTTTTCTCCTTCATCCCCTCCTCCTTGTCCATTTACTTTGTCTCCTACTCCTAGCGAGCCAGATCCATTTCCTTCTGAGCATTGTCCTCCTCGTCAGTCTCTATATTCTGGAATTACTCCTTTTTATTATTTTTCTTTGCACTGGACTATCCTGCATGCTTGACCCAAGTGATGAGGGGGATTTCTATGATGCTCGTGTCATAGATTTATGCATCATCGAACGGTACAAGGAACTCCTCTGGCCACTCCTTCGTGATCTATTCCATGTCTTCATCTGTCAAATTGTAATAAGACCGTAACTCTTCCTTACTCTCGTCTCGACATGTAGTGATATAGATGAAGTGTCAATATGCATGGAACTTAGCTATCAGTTTGTAATGGTGCAAGGTGCGTGGTGTCATGCAAAAAATTCTTCAATGGAAACCTTCAGTTGCTAATAGTATGCATGGAACACAATGTTCGATTTCCATTGCTTCTACATGTTGTTGGTGCACCATAAGGTTGAGAAATTAGTGGCCAATGACTCCGATGGTTCAATATTTGGGAAGGTGGCTCCTTCCAACATTTTCCAAGAGAAAAATGCAATCAACACGAGCAACCAGCTAAAGTGGAACTCGTATCCCTGATCCTAAGCTTCGCGACAGTCTTTCTCAATCTCATGGACGAGGGAACTCACTCAATTCATCTGCATCCTCTCCACACATTTACCTGTGAGGTCCACCACAAACCCGGTGACTTGTGTGGGGTGATTCTTTCTTACAAGATTTCCCTTTTCGACTTCGCCATAATCCTCCTTGATGCACTGTGCCAGAGAGCAGTCCGAAGCCTTCCCTGGGTAAAAATGCTGAGGGTCGGTTCCCTGCATGCTCAATCCTGTAATCAAGTGGATAAGTGTCAGATCCATAGTAATCTGTTGGTTGAGCCACATGTATCCACCATGGTAGCAAGACAAGAGGAGTTTAATGCAAGCGTTAACCTCCTGATGATGACCAAAATGGGGAATTTTCATCAAATTTAGTATGATGGACTGTGTGAGCTCTTTAATCCATGGCTGGGAGACCAAGCGAGGCTTCTTCCCAGTCATCTTCATCAAATATCTATGGGGTGCGAGCATAGAGTAGTTCTTTCTATCCTGCAGGTTGAAGTCATTATTCTTTAGTAGTGGGATCTATCCTAATTGGCTTCCAACTAAGCGTATTCCCTTGGGGATGTACACAGTGATAACAATATATTCATAGTTGCGGGGAATGATATCGCAGTTAACCTCTCCAGCCAATATCTCCACGGTGCTTATTTCACTGCTCATTTGCAGGATTAATATGGCCAGAACGACGTCTAGTCGAAGGGGAAGCCTGGAATCCCCTAGTCGACAACACCTATAGTCCTTCAGACATAGCTCTATCAGACATGAACTTCTTAAGAACCTCCTTGACGAACTTCTCTAACTCAGTGGGTTCTCCCAACATTCTCACTATTAAACGGATAGGTCGGGGTAGGCGAATGAATAAGTGGACAAATGGACAATGACCTCTAGATTATGAATCACATCTCAACACATAATCAACTCTCTATTATCTCAGTTAAACCATTTTTTGTAACAAGGGCAGATCCAGGGTTCAATGATTCAACAACGCACCAAAAAAACCCTAACTACTAGCCCCTTCGGCAACACCTACGAAGCAGGAGAAGTCTCACCCGAGGTAGAGGCAGGGGGGGTTACATGGCTCAGATGTTTGTAACCAATATGGGACACGGATATGTGATTATAACACTTCACAAAGTTTTTTAGCAACACTTAGAAGTTGATATGCATTAATTCGTTAGCTTTATTAACATCGTAGAGTAAACCTTAATATTGATCAGCATAGTAACAATAGAGATACTTCAATCATTTAGCACATAACATTGAGTTAGATATAACATTCATTCACTCTAAGCACTAAGAATTAACAGATCTATCTAACAAACATAATAAGAAAAGTACTAAGCAAATTCATAGCATAGACAAGATAGCACACATCAACCAAAAGACATAAGATATACGTGGTTCACCCTAGTGTGGGGATACGTCCTCCAACTACTTTATCTTATTTATTATTCTTCAAGCTCTTACATTCATTCGCTCTTGTGCACTACACCACAGAGCCTATCTTCATAGAGGACAAGAGATTTGCGCACCATGCACCATATCCTCCTTCCCAAAACTAGGTCAAGGCACAGATCCAAATCCTTTATCGAGCACAGAGCCTTACATACACATTTTGTTGCACAAAGAAACTCATAACTACTTGCACTTAGCCTTCCCAAAGCTATTGACTCTCCTCTACATTACATTCTTACTTATTTATACTTTTACAATAAGGCCTAAACATGGGTAAACTCATGGTCCAACATCCCAAAACCCATGAAAAAAACCCTAATGAACCCCTTGTTGGGTCCACATTCCCGCAAAATAGGTGAGATCCACAATCTCAGCTCCGCCTGGGCACTCCTTCCTCGATCACTACGTCGAAGTCCAAAAAGTGGTCAAACCTGACCAAGATTTCCTCAAAACATGGTCGAGGGCCAACATGAATCTAGGATTGACTAGTCATCAACTAAATTCATTCAATTTTTATGGGTAGTTTTATTCAATGATCAAAGTATTGGATGGTTTGTTAGTGTCATGCATTAATTTTCTATTTACTACAATCGCCCGATTTTTGTTGCGGAACATGACATATTCATCTTCTGTGTAAAAACGGTTTATATTTTGCTGGATCTTCAAAATGAGACAAGAGTAAATTGAAGTTTTGGATAAGGAACAAAAAAGAGTGCTAATGATATTTATTACAATCCAAAATAAATATCATTAGCACTCTTTTATGTTCCTTATCCAAGTGACTTTCCTAGAAAGTAAAAAAAAACTAAAAACTCAATCAAATCCATAAAAAAGCTATATACAATAGGTACAGTGCTGATAAAAGAATAATTTTATGAAGCTGAAGTTGATGGGTTACCTTCCCAGCCAGCTAAAATATGAATAGTATGATCCTTACTTACTTCTTGGCAAAATGATTCTTTTGAAAGCTGTTGATGGTAGAGTCGTAGCCAATGTCCATTTACCATAAAAGGAGAAACAAACCCATCGATGGTAACTAAAGTGACAGTTCCATTATCATGAACTTCATTGATTTCATATGGTCCTAGCCACCTTGTCTGCAACTTTCTAGGAAAATCCTGAAATCTGGAATCATAGAGAAGTGCCCAATCAACCTTCTTGAAGGATTTCTTCTTGATATGCTTATCATGCCAACTAGCTCTTTTCTATTGAATAACAACTGTCATCTGAAGGGAGAACATGCATGCTTCATATAACTCATTGAGCTATTGTAGGTGTTGTGTGTGTTCCTCCATGAGATCCAGTCCAATTTCTTGGGCCATCCTTAGAGTCTTGATCTAAAATTCAATCCTAAAAGTAGGTTCTTTTCCAAAGACTAGGTTATAAGGAGAGTATCCATTAGTGTTACGCCATGTTGTGCGATAGGCCCATAAGGAATTTGGAAGCTCGACTGCCCAATTTTGATGGTTGGTTGAGACTGTTTTTGTCAAGATTGCCTCCAAGACTTTATTTGTAGTTTCCACTTGTCCATTTTCCTGTGGGTGGTATGGGGAGGTAACTCTGTGTTTAATGTGATAATTGCGTAGGGTGACCGTAATTTTATGTAATGTAAATTGTGACACACCATCAGTGATTACTTCCTTGGGTAGTCCATAGCGTACAAATAATTCAAAGAGAAACTTGATGATTGGTTCCTCTGTTGCATTTGGCAAGGCTACTTCCTCTACCCACTTGGTCATATAGTCTGTTGCAACTAGTATATAAGCCTTCTGATTTGATTTTGGGTTGAAGGGGCCAAAAAAATCTAGTGCCCATCTCTCGAAAGGTTCTGCGACTGCTTGTGCTTGCAAGGGAATTTCATCATCTTGGCATGGTTGACCCATCCTCTGATAGCTATAGTAGGCCTGGACATACTTCTTTGAATCTTTGAATATTGAGGGCCAATAATAGCCCATTTATAAAACCTTATTCCCAATTCTGTGGTCTGCAAAATTTCCGCCACAAGG
>JASDQU010242856.1:56090-77587 GCA_032191745.1 Picea mariana
AAAATATTGTTAGGCACACACACACACACACACACACATGTGTGTGTGTATATATATATATATATATAAAGATAAAATAAATTGAAATTATAAAACAAATACATATATACATGACTTGTATTTAAAAAAGAAAATTATTTTTTTTTGCAAAAAAACATTTAAAAGCAACCGTTGTGCCACCAACAGAACATACACCCTGAGGTTGGTGTGCTATATCAAAACAACAATATTGCTAAGCGGTGTGTCACATAGGATGATACACATCAACTCAATGCTTTTAACTTCTTCCATTCAGTGCTTTTAACAACATCGATTTATTTTGTTAACAAAGACACACAACAATGCTTAAATTTATAGCATGCAAATCCACAGTTGCCTTTATTAAACTGAAAGCACCGATGTGCCATGTCTACCAGAGCATCGATATATTGTCTACCAGTGCGTTGTATTATCAACGCACCACTGACAAGCCTTACAAAAGATGAATCACGTTGTTTATTTTTCAAAAAATGTCACGATGTGTACATTTAACATTTACGTACCAGTAAACAACGTCTATTTACACACCGCCACAGACTGCAGCAGTGCGCCTACTAAGTCGCACTGCTCTAATTGGTTATTTAGAATTCGCCCTGGTGTCGTTGGACTGATGGGCACTGCTAAGCTAAAATAAATTATCACAGTTGAAGCAGTGTGATGTATTACTATTAACGCACCAGTACCACCATGATAGTGGGGTACCGATGTTTTGTATCACGATGCATTGTAAAGGATAAAGCACCAGAAATGAGGTGTCCAATGAGACTCCCTGCTATGAAAAATCGAGAAATATATGTCCCGATGTGTTTCTATATACAATACATGTGCATTGGATTAAAATGGTTGCACCGCTATGTTAAATTATATAAATCGTTATGTTAGCAGTATCGTTAGTTAATTGAACTTTACCAGTGCAAAATGTTCAATGACACCGATGTAATTTATTCGGTGTGTGTTGTTTTTATTATAAAGCATGGCGGTGCGTTTGAACATTGACACGCTGGTGTGTTATGTTTTAGGTATGCCCCAGTATGGTTGGTTAATGTTGGTGCACAACTACACTAAATTGTATATATATCATCGATCTAGTTGTGCGGTTAATGAAGTGAAATGTGTCGATGCGGGTAGAATCATATTGTGTGCCTATTATGGGGCGTTTTGAAGGACGTACCGCTTTGTCTTTTAATAATTTATCATAGTGTGTTTTCTTAAATGACTTCGATGCGTAAATATATGAGGCACACGATGACAATGCTCACTGTGAAATTAACATAGTATGCACCTCTTCGGGGGGAGCCGAACCATTCATGCACACTATGCGAAATTGAAAAAAAAATGCCAAATTTCAAGCTAAATTCTAATTTTGATTGGATGAAAATGAAAATAGGAAGGTAATAAATAATTTACCCAGTCTCTTATGTCCTGAGGAGGCATGGTGGCATCATTGAGATAAAATTAAAACTCCTGGTAATTTCCAAAATTTGGAAAAGTGTGTAATCCACTAATGTAGTTATCCAAGTCAGTGTAGAGCACTAGAAACAAGGCCTCTTAGGAAGAAAGACGAGCATTAGTGCTTACTTGAAGTTTGGATGCATGAGATGCACTGTAACAATGAAAATTGGTTTGGTAATTTTTTTTATTTACCCTAATGTGAGGAGCTTTCCAAAAGTTAGGCACATCGATGCGTAATGTTCAACGACACCGATGCAATTTAGTCAATGCACATATTTTTATTATAAATCATGGTGGTTAATTTGAACATTGGCACACCAATGCATTATTTTTAGTGTATGCCCCAGTGCATTTGATTAAATTGGGTGCACTGCTACGTTAAATTTTATATATCATTGAGCTAGCAGTGCAATTAATGAAGTGAAATGTGTCGGTGCATGTAGAAGCCCATTGTGTGTCAGTTTCATGGTGCACTTTCTTGAACGAAACTGGTGCGTATATATATGATACACATCAGTGGTGGTGCTCACTATGAATTTAACACAGTACACATTGCGTCAAGACGAGTCAAAGCGTTCAGGTGCACCGCGCAAAATTGTAAAAAATGTCAAGTTTCAAGATAATTTCTAATTTTGATTGGATGAAAATGAAAATAATAAGGTAATAAATAATTTACATGGCCTCTTATGTCCTGAGGAGGCATGGTTTCACCGTTGAGAGGAAATGAAAATTCATGGTAATTTCCAAAATTTGGAAATGTGTGGAATCCACCAATGGAGCTATCCAAGTGAGTGTAGAGCACTGGAAATAGAGCATCTTAGGAAAAAAGGTGAGAACTCATGTTTTCTTGAGTTTGGAAGCATGGGATGCACTATAACAATGAAAATCGGTTTGGTAATTTTTTTAATTTACCTTACTGCAATGCTTTTGACGACAGGTAGGTGCATCGGTGCGTAATGTTCAACGACACCAGTGTGTTGAGGAAAACATATAAATTTATCTTACTCAATCATTTTCTAATCTTGATTGGCTAAGGAAAGATAGTCGGGAATGTTACCCTATGTTTATAGCCTCAAAACGTGTTTCCTAATCCGCAAGTATTAAATACAAGGGCTTAGGATGAATTTTTAAAATAAAAGATGGTTGCAAAATATAACATTTTTATACAATTTTTTGAATATATCAGATTGCAAAAGTAAATGGAGATCAAAATGAAAAATACCAAGTCACATATTAACACAGATGAGACATAATAGAAATCACTTTATTTCATTCCATGAAATCAAAATAATCGTTCTCTTTACAAAATCCATGTGGGGGCATGGACCAAGGTCAAACTTAGATATCCCAGATGAAAACCATACAAAATGACTCTGACAAGAAGTAAAAACTAAACTTTAAAATTTCAATCAGCTTTCCACGGACTGTTTCCCACTTGACTCTGCACAATATCCTTTATCAGTGATGAAATTTAATTCATAAACAAACAAGTCTACACAGACTATCAAAGATAGATCAACACCTCTGAAACAAGCATCTAAATGATATGGTTCAACTTTGAACCTTGTTGTCTACAATAGGACCCTATTCTCATAAAAGAGATTTAGGCTTTTGATGAATTGAAGAATGAATGAAAACTGAACTATCTCAATAAAACTCAAGAGCAAACCTTAGTATGCTTTCTCCTTCTATTATCCCCTTGTTCTTCCTTCTCATTTGGCTTTTATGCATTTCAAATTAGTTGAAGTAGTTCAACTACCTCATTTAGTCAAGTTAACTAAAACTCAATTAACTTTTAGTTTAGGGGAAGAATTAATAATAATAATAATAAAGGGCCTTTTATTAAATAAAAACTAGTAGGTGGGACCCCGTGTGACTCCCTTTAATTTATTAACAAAAATAAACATAATAGACAATCAATCAAACACATCCCTCCTTGTGGCTCCCATAATCATTTCAAAAATTTGAAGTTTAAATATCATTGATATTTCAAATTATATCAAAAAATGTAAATATCCACAATATCCAAAAATGGTTTGTTGTCCAAAACTTTCAGCAGTCCATTGTCCTTAATAAATCAATAATAAAACATAATCAAAAATCGTATTTTCCACTTTGAGAGGCAATTTTTCCTTTGTTGCTGCTATCCCATTTTGACTTCCCTTAGTTAGCCTTAGGTTGTGTAGAACCTTGAGGCTTGATCTCACTAATGACATGGGAATAATCATCTCTCAAGTGCATACAAGATGATATTGATTTGGCTGAGTCACTTGAAGGAGAGGAGGGGGCGACAACAACTTTTCCTTTGTCATGCATATGGTGGGCTTCGATTTTGAGTCTTTTGCTTGCATGGGAGGACTGTACAGGTGAGTGTGCAGAGGAAATATGAACATTTGGGTTAACAGGTGGAGGAGGAGGAGGTAAAGACAATTTTTTCCAGCCATAATGGTGGGAGACTACTAGGTGAACAATCTCCTACCATCCGTCATTCTCAAGAATTTCAGGTTGCAAAGAAACATGAGGGGGCACAAGGATACCAGGGACATGTTGCGACTGGAAAGGAGGCCTCTCTGGCCTAGGCTAGACCATCCCTTTTCCAATCCAATTGAAAAATCCAGCTTGAAAGAGTTGGTTTAACTCTTTAGGATCGACATCGAAATGTATTGAGAATCTGGAACTTCTAGGCCCTCTGTTCCAGTTCCCTCTGCCCCTATTATTTCGGCCATGACTTCCTTTGTTGAAGAAGCTCATCCTGTATGCAACAATTATTAGCAACTAGCTCTTTAAACATACAATACATGACATTCTCTTAATATCAAACAAAGTTTGGCTCAACAATCACATCAGACCCATGCAATCCAATCCATAAAACTTATTTAATAATTGTCAAATGAGCAGGGGGTGAAATAGGGTTCAGGGATATCTGAGGGGATTGTATTGAGTGAAAAAGTGATATCATGACCGAGAGTTAGAACATGATTACTTCTCGACAATTCATTAAACAACTAATTGTGCAACAATACCAAAACATATCAGTTGTCATCTATCTATGTGTTATTTTTTTATCGTTGTCATATAGAGTTTTAATTTAAATTTAGTGAACAGGGCGTGCAAAATGAATTTGGGATCGTGAGGGGATTTATAATGAGTGAAAAAGTGAGAAAATGAGAGGGAATTAGATGGATATTGTTCAATAAATAAATTAAAACAATCAACTATCATAACTTTGTTTCAAATTTAATCCAAAAAACACTCACTTCCAAGACCAAAACATTCATTGTTCCTCAATTGCATACAAATTGTTTGTTGTCTCAATAACAATTTAATTTCCCATAAATATTAAATTTATAACAGTATGTGTATTATAACTTATGCAAACATTTCTGATTCAACAGTACTGAATGCTCTAATGTCGATCTCTTTCTTTTTTAAAACAAACAAACCATGTACAACAATCTTTGTTATCTATGCCCAACATTTATCCTTGGTAATCAATAATAGACCCAGGATAGCAATCAACAATCATTGTCCTTTAACAAAAATTAGGCCCAATTTATTTACCCACGGGTTCCTTTTAAATCATGGATAGACTTAAGAGCATGCGTGAGGAACCAATCATATACATAGGTCTCTATCATATAATTGACACAATCTTGAATCGACAACAATAGTCAACCCCAAAACATAACCCCGATCTTGATCCATGTGTGAATTAAAATGTATAGACTTCCTTTTAAAACAAATGATAGTCTGCATGATGATTCCCATAATATGTATGAAGAGAACAAAACTAAATGACACACAGGGATCTCTGTTAAAATTTGACAAAACCATGATCGACATTGGTGAAACAATCATTCACACAGGCATCTTCTTGTCTTTAAATACAATCATGGTCATGTTGGTATTAAACACAGTAAAAGAGACCATAATCGAATAGAAGGGTAGCTCTCGGGCAGTAGGAACCATATATTTTCTTTCTTCTCTATTCAAATGAATTCATCACAGAAAGAACACATAGAGATTCAACCAAGAGGATGGGTTTGAAACGAGGGATCCTCTGTCTTTAAACTTCCACAATCATTAAAATGATAACCCAAAACTTGACAAACCTCAGAAGGTGCCCGAGGAAGGTAGAGGCAAGTCAGAGTCCAAGTCGGGCTCTTTAAAAATTAAATGCAGAGAGGGAACGAAAGCCTGCTTGTCTTTTAAAAAACACAGAGAGATAATGGTCTTTTGTATCCTCATATCCATTTACCATCAATTAACACCCACAGGCCACAATATAATCTTGAAAAAGAAAAGCAGTGAGTCATGCTCCTTTAAAAAAAAAACACAGTCCTTCGACTTGTAACTCCAATCTCTTGATAGAATCATAAGTGAATTCCCGAGTGGAGAATAAAGCAATTTGAGCTAATCAATCCAGACACTCACGGATGTCACAAACACTTTTTTGCAGAGAGGGTTAAATTAAACATTGATAGGTACTCGAAAACACATAGAGATAATGCCTCTTTCCAACACCCATGAAGTCAGTAACTATCGAAAACAATTGACAGTGAGGCCTCATAAAAATCGTCTTTATAGCAGGGGTGAGAGGAGTGAGTGTGAAAAATATTCGCAACTCGTATCCATTTAATACATACACGAGCATGTATTAAACATTCGGGGCCAGCCAAGATTGAACTTGTGGAAAAATTCCAGTGAAATGACAGTAAATAATGGGCCATCAACAATAGCTCGGGGCTTAGACAAAAGAAACACACCACTATAGATTGACGCATTGAAACTTAGGTAAGGATTACAACAATGACCGAGAGGGAAACAAGTTGACAGCCATTGAAATACAAATTGGTGGTTAAAACCCTTCAACCATAAAACACAGAGCTCATTGCACCCCTCTCACCATTATTTCACAGAGAATCATCATAAAAAACCAAGATGACCAATAAATAACCAATGTGCACCCATTACTTCGCTTGAAAATGCCAATATTTCACAGCAATCACAGAGAACCCAGAACACAATATTTACACACAGTAAAAAACTCAAGAAAACACAGAACCCATGCATTCCTAAGCCACTATTTGATTCATAATATAGAGAGTCCATCATGGATGGAAAGCTAAGAACCATACCTGTGAGAAAATCACTTCAATGACAAATTGGTCGAGTTTCCCCCTTCCATTCCTAAAAACGTGGAACTTTCACAACCAACAGAGCAACAATGCAACAATGCAACAATGTTAGGGTGATAGACTCAAGGGAGTTTTAGAGTGACGTGCAGTAAATACATGTCGCTTATGTACCTAGCCTTATTCAATTCCATGTACAAGCCAACCCACTAACATAACATCCACCATTAACATTAAACCATATCCAATGCATAATTCAATGCAATATCCATCATAAATATTTGATACAATATCAATTTCATAGTGTGCCACCCGAATTTCATACCTATATGTTAACCTCTTGTCATAACTCCATACGATAATCACATATCAATATTACTATGTGTGCCTCCATTCAAATCTTTAATAAAAATTGCATATCCCTCAACCAAAACACATAGCATAATAGCTAGGACCAACACTTGTATCCATGTATACATTCATTTGAAGTTTACATGTAGCCTTTTACCATGGCCTTAGGATTAATACATAGTTCCTTTATTTTTGTTTTGAGCTAGCTCCCATTTATCATCTTTTGCATAAATCATATATGATATAGTAATCAAGGTTATAACATAGCACCTGTAAACAAGATAATCCTCATACCCATGGAATTGTTATGTGTCACAATTAAATACCAACAACATTTAACAACAATGCATCAACCACCCATTTATCACATCAAATGAAACCAAGACTGCATCATCAACTACATAGGATTGTGTAGGCAACATCATAAAATCAACAACATATAACTGTAACATGTATATTTTTGCACCTCTAGTCTACAAGGGGGTCCCACATACTAGTATTATATTATTATCATAATTAAATAATAGTGCTTTAGCAATCCTTTGCGGACGAAATTCATCGTTGCAATTTTAATCATCAACGAACTGGAAAATCCACAGGGAAATCTGTTTCTAACAAATTAAGAACTCAAAATGTCTAGTTTTGCATAATAGTAACATCAGATCAAGAAGATATACATCAAAATGATTATGCAACAGGAGGAAGTGATCGGATTTAAGGGGAAAATGACCAAGAATTTGGGAATAACTCATGGAAAGTGTTAAGTATGAGGGGGTTTATCCCTATAAGAATAATCATTTGATTAATCATAGTGAAGCGTTATTGACTTCAAGGAGAATTTTTGTATATATATATATATGCTCTTTTAAATCTTGAAATGGATGGAAGAAAAGGAAAGCAGAAGAGGGATAAAACCAACTATCTTATAAAACAACAGTTGAAGCAGATAACAATTTCAATGATGCTTTCAAGGGGAACATCATGACAGTTGTGTAACCTGATTGTTATTGATTAACAATACTTTGCATAATAGAGTCGTTGTGTCGAAACTGATCCAACATTTTATTTTGACAAGAAATGAAGTCAAATAAAAACAAATAGCAAGAAAATTACATAGCAGAAATGAGACAATAGAATTGAAATAAGCATAAATGTAATAACAAAGATATAAAATCGAAGCAAATAAAACAACCTATAATACAGAAACATTCCATACAACATTGAAAATTTTAAGTTGGTTCCACGTAGTGTTTTAAGTGGGAACCGTTAGTGTTGTAGGAAAACAATCGCTCTTGTAAGTTCTTTAGGATGTAAGAATTTGCACCCAAGACAAAAGCGATCTTAAAAGGACCCAGCCATAATTTTTGGAACATTGAATTCCTTCCTCTATCAACATGATCTGAATCCCATAGCAGTACCTTCTCATTAACTTTAAATTTGACAGCCTTGACACTTTTGTTGAAATATCTTTTAACAGTCTGTTGTCTTCTCTTTATATTATCCAAGGAAAACATCCTTTGTTCCTCTAAATCCAAAAGTGCATTCATTGTTTGAGAAACATTGGAAGAATTTAATTCTTCAACTTGTAGCATTAACCTTAGAGAAGAAAGTTCCAACTCAGTAGGTAGAATGGCTTCTTGACCATAAACAAGTTGGAAAGGAGTGCAACTAGTGCTCACCTTGGTGGTAGTGCGATTTTCCCAAAGGGCGTAAGTGAGGAGAGTGTGCCATTGACGAGGCTTATTTTCAATGAGCCTCTTGATAATTCTAACCAGATTCTTGTTGGTAGACTCGACCTTCCCATTACCTTGGGGATAATAAGATGATGAGGTGAAATTTTTAACCCCCAATTTAGCTAAAAACTGGGTCATCTTAGCGGAAATAAAAGCAAGATCATTGTCTGTAATAATTTCCAAAGGAAGACAAAATCTGGAAAAAAAAATAGTTTCAAGACAAGATATCACCTGCTCATCTTGTGAATGCTTAAGAGGGACAGCTTCAGTCCATTTCATAAAATAGTTTGTAGTTGTCAAGATAAAAACTTACCCTATTGAAGATGGAGGATTAATAGGACCAATAAAGTCCAAACCCCATTTTGAAAAAGGAAAGTCAGGGAGGACAAGTTGCAAATGCATAACAGAAAGACATTCTTTCCCAGCAAATTTCTGGCACTTGTCACAAGATCTCGAAAAATTATAAGAATCACGAAAGATTGAAGGCCAATATTTCCTAATAATCTTAAAAGCAGTGGTTTTAGTAGAAAAGTGACCTCCTACATGAATAACAGAATTCAAAGAACCATGAGTCTCTTGCAACAATTTATGTGCTTCCTCATTGTTCACACAGGGAAGTAACATACCGTTGACATATCTTCTATACAAGAAGTCTCCTATAATGGCGTATCTAGCAGATTCGAGGAGGAACCTTCTTCTTTGATGAGTGTCTAAGTTATCTGGACATATTTGACTTTTCAATTAATATACCAGATCTTTATACCAAGGATGTTCAGACACGGGAAGGATTTGATTGTCAATGTAAAACAATGTTGATAGAGAGTTATCTTTTTCATCAATTTCTTTACTCATTTCAGCATGTTGATCTAAGTGAAGGGATAAGTCACGTCCCTTGATAGTTTTAGAAGTCATGATGGTTAGATCATGCTCCTCAATCTTGGCAAGCCAATGTGAAAGCTTTCCTGAAATATAGGTCCATGAGAGTAAAAACTTGACAACAGGTAAAGAGACTTTTACTAGTGTATATTTACCTAAGATGAAGTAGCGAAATTTTTCAACAGCTTTAACAAGAGCGAAATCATGCTTTTCAATAAAAGAATATTTAAAATCATCATCTGACAAGATTTGAATCATGTAAGCCACTGGTTTTTCATTACCTTGGTCATCGCATTGCAAGAGGATAGTAGAAACTGCTTCCTCTGTGGAATTAGTATATATCATAAATTCTTTCTCAAAATTTGGCTTCGCCAAAACCAGTGCGGAACGGATTGCCTTCTTGATCCCTACAAAAGAATTTTTGACATCATTTGTCCAAAAAAAGGAGTGATCTTCCTTAATAATATTATGAATTGGCTTGACCATTACAACAAAATCAAGAAAAAACCTACAGACAAAGTTAATAACACCCATAAAGGCTTGAACCTCCTTCTTGGAAGTAGGAGCAGGAAGATTTAGGATAGCAACAATCCTTTTGGGATCTATGCTTATTCCTGAATCCAAGACAATGTGTCCAAGGAGCTTTCCCTTGGTAACGCCAAAAATAGACTTAGAAGGATTTAAAGAAATGCCAAATTTCCTACATCGCATGAGAATATTTCTAAGATGACTGAAATGATCCGATCGGTTTTTAGAATACACAGTTAAGGCATCAAGATAAATCTAAATAATTTTGCCAATCAAATCGTCAAAAGTTATTTTCATAGCTCTTTGAAGGGTGGAAGTTGCATTAGATAATCCAAAAGGCATACGTTCATAAGAAAAGTGCCCTAACGAGTAATAAAAGTGGTTTTATATTTATCTATCATTTTCACCTTGATTTGATTGTAACCATAAAAACCGTCAAGTAAGGACATCATTTGTGACCCTGCAACTTGCTGCAAAATCATTTCCATATTAGGGAGAGGAGAATGGTCTTTAAAACTATCCCTATTCAATGCACAAAAATCAACACATAATTTGATCTGACCTGTTGCTTTCCAAACAGGAACCAAATTAGAAACCCACTCAAAATATTTAACAGGGAAAATTATCACAACCTTCAATAGTTTTTCCAACTCCTTTCGAATAGTTGCTTCCAGTGCAGGATTAATGGGTCTTTGTTTTTTCCTAATTTGTTTTATCCCTTCCTGGATAGGAATGGCATGATGTATAATAGTAGGATCAAAACCACAAAGATCCTCATAAGACTAAGCAAAAACATCTTGAAATTCACCAAGCAACTTAGTGAACTTCAATTTTTCTTCATCAGAACATTGAGCACCTATTTTAACATTCTTTGGAGACTCAGGTGTTCCAATGTTCAAGGAAATGGTTTCACCCACTTTCCTTTTCGACTCCTCTTCTTTATGGTTTTCTTTATTGCTTACATCACTCGATGAAAATGAACTTTCTAGAGGATTCAAGCCCTTGGAATTTTGATATCTTTCGTTGATATAATTTCCTTAGGCTTATAAGGTTCATTTTGGATGAAAGCACATATGCTCTCATCACTAGGGAATACCTACCATGAATCTACATTGTCAAGGATATGCGGATGATACAAAGATTGAAAGGTGCAATCAGGTCTTTGTGGCAGAAGTTGTCGAGTAGGAGAGGCTACAAAAATATCTAACCTATCAGCCATTGAATTCAATTCCCTTTTAACATGAGTGATGTTGAAAGATAGAAAGTTCAAGATAAGTGCCCAAACAATTTGGGTGTAATGTTTCATCAACTTGTTGCTAAGAGAATATATCTTAAGTACAAGGTTTACAACAAGTTTGGAATCCCAAAAAACTGTAAGGTGACCACAACCTAGATTATAGGCATTTTCAATGCCTAGCAGTAATGATTCAAATTCAGTGACATTGTTTGTGCAAGCAAAGTCTAACCTATAAGAAAAGTTATGAATTTTACCCACATGAGAGTACAAGATAATACCAGCTATGTTTCCTTCATTGGAGCACAAACCATCAAAGTGCATATGCCACATCCCATCCTCTATGTCGATTTGTTCCAAGGCAGTGTTGTCCTCATATGAAAAGATGGAGTACACTCCTAGGTCCTCCTCGATATAATTAACATTAGGTTGTGGGATGCTTTCTATGTAAGGTGAAATTCTCCCCTCCCTTAGGACTATAATGTTTTTACCATTCTGAGGAACGAATATGTGTGTCCCGTCAAGTGAGAGGTATCCACCCATCAAAGCTCTCCAATCTCTTCCTAATATGATCGAGTAATTACTCACTAGCATATCAATTACCTGAATATTAAGGGTTGTCCTTATTTCAAGATGCACGCACAAAATCAAGGTCATGCCCTTTATTTCACTTATGATTGTTTGTTGTAAACAATTATAAGAGAGCATGCTTCTGGCATTTTCATTTGTACAAGGCAAGCCTATCTCTTCCATAATAATATTCGACATTACACTTGGGCCCGAGCCGCCATCAATGAGACAACAATGGGCTATTTTGTCCATAATATTTACAGAAATAAAAAACGGGGGGTTTTTTACACGGTGCCTAAAGTTATGTACACCTACTTTATTTATAGTTGAATCCTCTTCATCTACCTCTTCTGATAGGTTGGCTACAATGGAAGCTTTTCCTTCCATAAAATTTTTCAGATGCTTTTGTTGCTCAGGGATGGCAACCATGTCTAGGAGAGTAACATCAGCTTTAATATTAGCCAATTGATTGAGAATGTTGTGTTTATAAGAGGGAAGAGGGGAGGTAGTTCATTGACTGTTAGGAGCTTTAGAAACCTAAACATTTGCAGCTAATGAAGATGAGCTTCGGCTTGAAGAAGTGCGAGGAGGATCATATTTACCTTTTGGAGCATGGGATTTATTCCTAGTATTTATGATTATAACATCCTCTGGATCTGCAAAGTCTAGGAAAACAATAGTAGTTTTAGGTCTTTTACCAAATATTTTATCTCTGACACTCTTCTTTACTTCACATGTACTTTCCTCATGGTGTTCCTCACAAAAGTTACACCAACTATTAGGCATGATAGCTTTAGGTTGAAAGTTATTTTCATTAATATTCTTAAAGGGTGGTGAAGAAGAATATAAGGCCCCAAGGGTAAGAGAGGGGACATTTCCTTTCCGCTCATATGTTATCATTCGATTATTCATGTCTTGTACAAGCTTTAAGAGGGCAGACATATCCATCTGTTTAATTAAGTCTCCCTTAGGAAGACATGTTCTTTCGAGTTGTTCTTCATACTCTAAACAAGTATGCAGAGTGGAACCAAGGTTATCAATGGCCTTTTCCTCAAGCCTATGACAGTAGGGGGAAGTTAAAGAATTATAATAATGCATAAAAACGACTTGGTTCTGAGAGCGAATGAGTTCAGGGATTTGGTTGTATAATTTGGTGAAACACAAGCTGAAAGACTTGATAGTTTCACCATCCTTGTAAGCGATGTTATTGTACTCACGTAACTGCTTGGCTGGGCTTTTGAATTTCCCATAGGTAGACTTGAACCAATAGACTAACTCCTCCCAAGTAGAAATAATCTTAGGAGGAAGGTCAAAGAAATCAACCGCAACCTTCCCTTCAAGGGAATTCACAAATAAGCGCATACAAGAGTCATTGTCATTGGCTCCTATGTTGTGACAGGCATTATAAAATGCCACCAAGTGTTCATTCATAGTGACCATGTTATTCCCTGAAAACCTAGGGGGATTCTCTTTGAATTTAGGAAGTGAACGAGTAGTAGGTGCTAGGTTAAGAGGGGAGGGAACATGCCACAGAGTAGTTGTAGCATCTTCTTCAAACTAAAAAAGCCCATACTTTTTTATGATTTTGGCATGGTTTGTGATAGATTGGACAGGGACTTGATGACTATACTCCAAGGAGGAGGTTGGAAATTTATATTTCTTTACACTCAAATCAAGGGAAAAAGGGGGTGGTATCAAGACAACAAGCTCCACCCCAAGCAACCTAGGCATTAAAACAAGCTCACTAAAACCTACCAAATAATAATTTGAGAAGTCAAGAGGACGAAATAAAAATAAGGTTAAAATACATGAGGAGGGCACACATTTTATCAATTCATGGAAAACCATGGATATAGGGAAGAATCAACCATTTTTAATAATTTGTATCGTTTCTTGGAACATTAGGGGACTCAACTCTTAGAGGAAACAAAATTAAATTAAAGAAAGAATTAAAAAGGAAAATCTAGATATCCTACTCATTCAAGAAACAAAATGCTTGGAGGATTACATTTTTCAATAACCATGAAGATATGGTGGAGCACTATGGCGGTTGGGATAAATTCTCAAGGTTTCTCTAGAGAGCTAGCTATATTTTGGAACCCAAATAGTGTATAGTTCAATAACCTATCTACCACAAGATGGTGGCTATTAACACATTTTAGAGAGATCGGTTCTAATGCTTTTGGAACCTTAACAAATATATATGAGTCCATGAATCCTTTAGAAAAGGAATATTTTTTTAATAGCCTCCATGTTATCCCCCCTACAACAAATAATAATCTCCAAGTCATAGTTGGATATTTTAACATGATAACTTGCCTTGAAGAAAAGAAAGGTGATCCCTGAAGGCTAGAGAGCATTAGCAAAAAATTTAAGATAATATTGATGAGCTCTAGTGATTAGATGACATCCCATATAATGCCATTTTCGTTTGGAATAAAAAATGTGGAGGAGTTCATCATATCGTGGGAAGGCTCGATCGCTTCCTCCTTTTGAAATCCCTCTTAGATGAAAGAATTGAAATGGAATACCTTATCCTACCAAGAGTTGGATCCGATCACTAGGAAATTATTCTCCACTACTAGCCTCATCAAAGGACAAAAGGAACTCCATTCCACTATGACAAAATGTGGCTAATTGACCCCACTTTCAAATATCTTGTCAAGGAATGGTGGAATCATGTGGATATCCACAAAGGCACCTGCATGTACATATTCCAATAAAAGTTGAAATTCTTGAAAAGCAAGACCAAATCATGGAATACAAGCAACCGTGGAAACATATTTGATAGGAAACAAGATATAGAAGGTCTCATGATCGTAAATTAGGAGGAAAAAATGGCCTTGAGCATGAAAGATACCCTTAGAAACAATAAAAAGGATATTAACAACCAACTTGACATGCAAGCCTGAAACGAAGAGCTACACTAGTCGTAAAAATCTCACATTAGTTGGTTGAAGGAAGGTTACAAAAACACTAAATTCTTCCACAAATTCACCTTGGGACACAAGAATAGCAATAAAATAATGAACCTCAAGGCTACCAATGGACTAAATATATTTGATGAAAAAGAAATGTAAAACAAGCTCAACACTTTTTTAAGGATATACTCATGGCACCAAACATTGATAAGAAAGCTACAATCTCTTGGATCGCAAAGTTGATCCCATGGTTAATCATAGAGGAACAAAATAGCTCCCTCATGCAGCCAATATACAAGATACAATTGGAACAAGCTGTGAAATAGATGGCTCTTGGAAACCTCCAAGGCTAGAGGGATTCCCAATAGACTTCTTTTATGATTTTTGGGAAATCCCAGGGGAGGACCTGTGCACTATGGTGGAAAACTTCATATCCTTGAGGACCATCATATAACCCCTCAATGCTACCTTCCTCACTCTCATTCCTAAGTAGAATCAAGGCAATAGCCATGGAAATTTTAGGTGAATATCCCTATGCAATGTGGCTTGTAGAGTCATTTCCAAAGTGGTTACCAACAAGCTAAATCCACTTATGGATATGATTATCTCTAAACAACGAGGTGGTTATGCAAGTGGAAGCTGAAAATTTTTTGATGGAATCATTGCTACTTATGATCTAATCCACACCATGAAGATGGTTAGTTGTCAAAGGATATTGATTAAGCTAGACATGTCTAAGGCCTTTGATAGACTCAATGTGGACTTTATCGAATAGATGCTTAATGCCTTTGGCTTTGGAAAATATTGGATCAAGTGGATAATGAGAATGATAAAATCATATTTCTTCGTAATTCTCATGAATGGATCCCCTTCCAACCATTTCTTTCCTTATCGAGGTATAAGGCAAGAGGATTTCCTCTCACCTTTCATGTTCATTCTCATGGATGAAGGTTTAAGCCACAATTTCTCTCATTCCAAGGTGGTAGGACAACTAAAAGGTTTATCTTTCTCATTCTTTCTTGATGTTGTCTCCCATCTCCAATTCCAATTTTTTGATGAAAAAATGCTATTGGGTGTAGCGTCCATCAAAGAAGCTAAAGCCTTTCAGTTGGTTCTTGACAATTTCCTTCTAGCCTCTTGTGTCCTACTCAATGACTCCAAATCCTCAATATTCTTTTTTCACACCTGAGAAGTTTCCCAAAGAAACATAAGCATATTATAGGCTTTAACATTGGTTCCCTTCCTTCCCTCTATTTGAGCATTCCCCTCGTAGAGAATGCAAGGTAAAATATCTGTTGGGGGGCACTTTTTGCTAAACTAAGAATAAGGATTCACAACGGGACCTTCCTTTAGATATCTCTCTCTCACAAGCATAATACTCTTTGTAAAATCTATTCTAAAACCCATAGGCCACTATAGGATGTCCTCCTAAAGTGCATTCATAACTCAAGACAGTTGTTGGTTGATGGTCTATAATTTATTTTGATCATGATTATGGTCACATGGTGATCTCCTGATGATGTAATTCATTGGATTAGATGGTATCTCTCAAGGGTTATGTATTCCACTATTCATCATGATTGATGATGATTGATGCTTTACTCCATTATGATGGATCATGCTCACTTTTTATACTTACACGTTGCATGTAATATTTAATAGTCGTTAGTTTGATTCATGTAATTGGAAATATTACCATGGATTTGTGGCCCAACTGTCCTTATGACATCCACTTGCAAAAAAAACAAAGTTAACACATCACAATCAAATGAGTTACAAGCAAAGTGTTGTATGGTTGAATTGTTTATTAGGTTTGAATGGCACATAGGTATGTTAATACTCTAAAAACTATTGCAAGTGCCTAAGTGTTGAAAATTTGGTGCATAACGCCTCCACCCAAGCATATTCATTGGGTAAACCATCTCTTGCAAATTGTGATGCGATCTCAACCATCCATGCAAATCAAAGGGTTTATATTGTACATTAATATTTTGGATTGAGCTTTTCCCTAATCACACTCTCACTCAACTAGCTCGAGTAGCCTCCCAACACACTAATTTAGGGTGTTTTTCCTTGGTTATGAACACCCTAACATATGCTAAAACCTTGAGATTCTTAGGTTGTAGTGGAGGAGAGTGTTCCTTGTCATCTTCTCTTGGATTTTGTTGGAATAAGGGGTTGTTTTATTTGCTTGAAATTGGTTTTCTTCTCCTTCGTTTGAGCACTATCTTGTATGAATTTTGGGGTTGTTTTCCAATGAAAGGTTTCATCCCATTAAATTTGTCTCACCACTATTGGAAAGAATACTTGAAACAACCATTGAAATATTAACTTTGAAGAACACAAATCCACAAAAGAATGAAAAATATGTAGGTCCATTGGCCATGATAAATGTGCTTTAAATACATTGTCTTATAGCATAGTTGGGGTTATTATTGTCTTTCTAAACTCACCCTTTACCTTCCCCAATACAAATCTCATTGTCATTGGTTGCCATGGGTTTCAACTTGCAATGTATTTGATGGTAGAAGCCATGCAATGATTCAATGTTTTGCCAATTTTACATGAGTTATAAATGAAGAAGAAAAAACACATGTGTTTGCAAGCACATGCGGCAATGTGTGTGGGTATTTTCATGGGTTTTAAAACTCTAATTGTTTACCCATTTTCATCCTTTATTTTATCACCAAAACCTTCATTTCATATGCTTGTTGGAGTCATTAAAAACCAAACAAAAATTGTTGTAGCTTTTCTTGTATTTTCACCCATCCATGTGCTAGAGTTTGTTTGCAACCATGCATTGATATTATACCCTATTGTGCTTGTTGTATGAAATGAGTGATAACAAGGCTTTGATATAAGCATACATAATCCTTGGCTTTGGAGTGTCAACATATGAGTTGGGTACTCTTGCAAACAATTACATCATGACAGAACTTGCCCCTTGGGATTTCAGTTGTAGGTCATGATGGGCCATTTTTTGCAAATATATTTAGAGGAAGAAATTTGTGGTGTTTGAATAAATAAGGAAGATGAGAATGTGAATCATGTTTGTCCTTATACAAATTCATGGTTGTATATTACATAACCTATAAATTCCATTTTGAATAATTGACTAAAGCACAAATTCCTATAGATTTTCCTCATCACCTTTCTCATGCTTGTAAATATGAATGTTATCCAGGAAGTCATAGTTTTAGCCTACATGCTTAGTTGGGCAAATTGATTGTCTTATTTCATGTATATTTATACAAAGAAGCAATAAATTTATGAATAAAAGATAGAGCCAAATTCAATCTAATTCAAGGCTAATTTAGTGTATTGAATGAAGTTGTAGCATGGAATTTATATTGTCTAGAAGAAATAATATGTTTTATGAGTGTTATTAGCCTATGGGTAGTTTGATTGTTAGCATTATTAGTATCTAAACAAAAACATTATGTAATATAGCATTGTTGAATAGAAGTAGAAACATGATTTACACCAAATTTATGTTCGCTAAATGATGGTGACAAAACTAACATTAATGTGTATTTAGTATGCTTTGGGTGAAAAATGTTTGAGGTTGTTTTCAATGCATTGATTCCATGATGTCCTTTTTGTGACACAAATAAAGCCAATATCCTAAGACTATTGTATTTAGAACTAAAGAATTTGTGCGGCATCCTCCAAATGGTTGTTTAACATGACCTTTTCCTTTACGCACCTTCCTTGACTTCATTCCTATGTTATCACATGTATGTCCATACCTACGCAACGATGTTATATTTCATAGTAGGCTTGCATTCATTATTGTAAGTAGGAAAATAGATGAATGATTACATCACATATGTGAATGATAAGTTGAGTTTTGAAATCAATGGAGATGGATGAACTCCTTTAAGTCCACCCCTTTACAAACTAAAGTCAAAGATGAGTCATGGTCATGCCACTATCACAATTGAGTATTCTCTGTTTGAGAGTGGTGTTCCTTAGTGGGCACAAATCACTCGGCCAAATGGGACCTTTTACTGCTTGAATATGCATGCCTTGATTGAAATACAATGCTATATAATTAACAATGAGGCAATAATATCATTGACTGAGATGGAGTTGGTTTAGTCTTTTTTTTATCATCATGGATTGTAATATTTTGATATATTTATGAGCATTTAGTGATAGTGGCGGTAACAATTGATAGTAATAAATATTTCATAACATGTGGTTTTATTTACATATGTATATTTACTTGTCTCTAAAAACTTATGTAGATATTGATTTTTTGAATTATCGGTTATATGTGGTTGAATGGAACAAAATTTTTCATTTTATGAAGATGAAATAGTTATAAATGCATGTTAGTTGAGTGACCCTATAGATGGCCTAGGACCTTGGAGACTTTGACCACATTTGGCCTTCCAACTTCTTGTTGTAGAATAATTTTTAGAATTTAATATTCCAAAAAATCAGTTTTTGGAGGAAAATCAAAGGGAATGGGTAATCTTTCACTTGTCCACTTGAACCTCTATAAAATAAAGGAGGAGGAGGAGGAATCGATGCAGGGGGAGAAAGAGAGAGTAGATACAATTCTTGTTCCATTTCTACTTCATTCTATTTTTCATTCTCTCATCCATTTCATAGCTTAATAGTGCTACCAATGGCARGAAGGCTACAACTMAAGGTCCAACATTAAGGGTGAAAGACATTATTCTTACCTCAAGAGGTAACATTTGTTTATTTTCCTCGTGAATGTATTTTCCTACAATTGTATATATCACTAATTATTTTATGAAGGAAGATTCTTCCCTTCAAGTAATATGAGTGTGCAATTAGCAAGAGCTTCATGCTACCTAGAGCTTTACCTATCCTAGGTTTTGATATGTTGTGATCAACATATGGTTTCAAAAACATCCTATATACATGAAGTCAAATTGGTTGCTAGGATTATTGGAGTTAATTTTCTGCATATACATTTGATTATAAATTTTGGTTTGTCCTTCATGCATCTCTCTCTATTGTACATTGTTTGATCTAAAATTTTCTCTATTCTCTGTTTGAATTATTAGTCTTCTTTGGATTTTCTTTAACCATTGTGTATATGCTTTATTCATATGGTTTTATAAAAAAATTATTTTCTACTCATTATGCTTTTAATCTATAGATATATTAATATTGATGATTTAGTTTTGATTGATTTGCATCATAACAAGTAATGGTTGCTATGATAGCATTTTATAACATGTTTACTTTCATTTACAACTAACCATTTTGTGGCTTTTGATCACTTTTAGATATGATTTATAGTACTTAATAGTTGTTTCAGTGGTTATCTTTTTATGCATTCATTAGCATAGGTTAATTTTCAAATTAATTTGCATTATTGTTATGATTATATTTGGATATGGATAGCTCATTGAAATGAAATCAACTACTAACCTAAGGCCCATCCTCAAAATAACCTGCACATATAAACATGAGAACTAGTACCCTTAAGGAGAACAAATACATTGACTTAGTTGACCTATCAATTTGACATTGTGTTTAATTAGCTTAGTGCTTTAAGAAAAACCAGCGTTCCATCCCCTTATTCTCCTTGAGATCCCTATAAGGGTGTTTCAAATGTTTTTTTCTTGAAGACCACTTAGGCATCAACACTTGGTATTTTTTTTATTTTATTTTTTAAGGGGGGGCGGGGGGACGTGTAGGGGCGGTGTAGGGGGGTTCATATATGATCCTAAAGGAAATTCAACCTAAATTTTCATGGTGGATAGGGACCTCAAACAAAAATGAGGATAAATCTCTAACTCTTTTCTTAGGACTCCTAATTTTGAAATCCAAAGGTGTTAGGTGACCAATTGTGGTGGGGGACTCTGCATTAATTGTTGAAAATCGCCTCCTACAAAAATTTCCAAAAAGACATCAAATTTGGAAGGATTGTATAAAGGATTATTTCAAAAATCCTCGACTTTGAAAAATCTGAATGTTTCGATATCCTTCGTGATCAAAATAAGAATGTCAATGCATAAGAAAATAGGGGGATTAGACTATTTGAGGGAAGTTGTGATATAAATGGGAACACTCTAATCATACCACACTAGAATCATTTATTAATATGGAAAGATCTCTTCTACCAAACAAGTGGCAGGGCATGCAATCTAAGAAGGGAAAGGACTTAATGCATTGGTGTCACCTTCACATAGTTATTCCTATCACAAAGGCATGATCAATTAAATTTGGTATGTCATTGTTGGATAGGGGTGTGTGTGGGATAATTCCATGTTAAATTAAAGTCAAGAATGTCTTAATGGACTTCTCCTTGGGAAAAGGTCATGGTAAGAGAAGGGGATGAAGGTTCTATAGGGTATGTTGTGATGGGTTTGAATATTATCCTTTATTATCAAATCTTATGTTTTATCCAAATTTGTGTATAGTTGCACCTAGAGGGAATGTGTAATATGGTGGGACTTTGTTTCTATCACCAATCATATGGGTGAACACTCCTCTAAGAATTTGGTTAGTAGGTGGGATCGAATGGCACACTACCACAGTTAGTGAGGATATTGTATCATGTGTGAAATGAATGAGGTAAAGAACATATTGTAGTGTTATGAGAAAGAAGTGGTTGAATCCCATTGTAGTATTATGAATTGGTGGAAGGATGATCTCGGTAGTCTAATGC